>BQNB010183680.1:0-12381 GCA_026074375.1 Tanacetum coccineum
GGCAATGCCTATTCCATGCCATATTTTCATGGGCTTCTTTATAGCACATATGAGGTCAACATATGCTTATGTCTTTAATCTTTAATCCTTTGCAGTGTGACTAGACTTGTACAAACGTTGTAGTCTAGGAATGATCGGAAAGTAATGCAACACCTTCTTAGGAACTTTCTTCCTCGGTGTGTTACTGTCTTTCCATCTACTCTGCACATCTTTGTTAGCATCGCCCCAAAACAAGAAGCAATCGTTTACACAAGCATGTATAGACTCGTACCCTAACCCGATCATTTTAAATGTCTTCTTTATTGCATAGTATGACGGTGGGAGCTTGTATCCTTTAGCGGTGAGAAATATATTTTGGAAAAACTCTAGCATTTCATTGAATATAGAATCAGTCAATTTAACTTAAACCTTAGAATAGGTAAACTTTGCCATAAAGTCTAATCGAGTCACATAGTCACAACCGGGGTATAGCTCCTCGTTGGCACTGGCATATAACTCTTCGAACTCGTTACGTTTAGCTTGATTTAGGTTGTTACATGTCTCACCAATATCTCCTTGAGTTGGCTCATTTTGTTCATTATTCAGAGGAATATAGCTAAGATCGTTAAGGCACGTTGTCATGTTACTCATCTGAGGTTGTCTTGTGTTATCTATTACTGGCGGTGGCGGAGGAAGATCCAGTTCACCGTCGTGAATCCATGTTTTATAACTTGGGTCAAACCCATACTTTGAAATGTGGTCTAAAAGGTGTTTGATGGATACCCACAATACTAGACGACAAGACTTGCATGGACATCTTATATTCCCGGCACTATCCACTAACGGCTTGCAATCATCGACGAATTTCTTAAGACCGGTATAAAATGCTTTTTCATGTTTCCCTAAACTTGTCCAACTCTTATCAATTACCATAACTGCGTTTTAACGATACAATTAGTTATTATATGCAACTTAATTAAACACATTCAAACGAGGAATACGAGATGTTTTGTTCACCTAGTGCAACTATGGAAGGCAATCCTAACCCACTCTTTGAATGATTCGTCTCATATATGAATGCGTATAACCGATTTACTATTTGAGAAAATTTCGGCAGCATTTCCCCTCAACTCCCCAAATATGTGTTTAAAGACATATTCGTAGGAGTAAAGGAGAAACACTGTCGAAATCATCTCAAATAGTAAACCAATTATATGCATTCATATCCTAAATGAGACAAAACGTTCAAAAAGCAGTCCCAAACAGGGGACTTTCCGAAATTAATTTCTAATAAATTAATTTCGGACGGGTTTTCTATAGGATGATTAAAATCAGACGGGGATTTTCCGAAATTAATCACTAAAATCCTAAAAAATTCCTAAAGGGTTCGATAAAATAAATACATATACGCATATCCATTTATATCAAATCCTAATATCGAAACGGATATAAAATTTAAATTCTATTATAATGAAAAAAAACATACATATCAGTGTAAAACGCAAATCCAAACACTCCTTGACACTGTAAAACGCATATCCATTTAGTCTCATCATTTTGGCAGCATAAGGAGTGTTTGGATGTACGTTTTACAGTGTCAATCACAATAAACATTCCCCGACGACATGTCACCGGGGATACCAAAAGGATAAAAAAAAGTTATAACATACTTTCGGCTAGGCTGTCTCGGCCGACTCGGCTGCTATGCTCGTCTCGGCTGACTCACTGCCCAAAAAAAATCAACAAAGTTCAATTATAATAATTTATTATAATTATCAAACTTTTATACCAAAATCAAAAATCCAAACCTTGAATAACTCGGCTCGAAGATCCACCACCACCAAAAATCAAACTTGTTTAGAGGTTTAGAAAAAGAAGATGTAGAATTATAATTTAGAGGGTTAAGGAAAGAATTATGTTTAGAGGAGGAAGAGGAAGAATTATAATATAGTGCTCGTGTGCTCGTGTCGTCGGTGTCGAGTGGTGGTGATGAGCTGCGGTGGTGAGAGGGGGTGGTGGTGAGAGTAGGTGGTGAGTTGTGGTGGTGATTTGTGGTGGTGTTGCTGCAAAATCGCCAAAAAAAAGTTTTTTTTACGTTTTATCGTTTGTGTTATACAACTGAAAACACAGATCTGCTTTTTGATGACAGATATTTCCCAAGCGACATTCCCGGGCGACATGTCGCCCGGGAAACATCCAGTTTTGTCGTTTAGCGCAAATTGGCGCGACAACGAAAATTTTGGAGGGCCTTTTTAGGAAATATAAAAAGCTTTTCCGGGCGACATGTCACCCGGGAAAGATTTATTAAAAATTATAAACTTTTATAAAAAATAAAAGATGTATAATTTTTTAATAAATTATTTCCCGGGCGACATGTCGCCCGGGAAAGATTTATATTTTTAATAAGGTATTCCCGGGCTACGTGTCGCCCGGGAAAGCTTTTCATTAAAAATTAAAATATTTTTAATAAAAATTAAAATATTTTATAAACTTTTATAAAAATTAAAATGTTGTAGTTCAATTAAAATGTGAGGCTGAGAAACTTTTATAAAAATTAAAAGATGTATAATTTTTAGTAAATTTTTTAGTAAATTTTTTAAAATTTTTTTTAATAAAAAAATTATACACTTTTAAAATAATTAAAAACTATATGTTTTTAATAAACTTTTAAAATATTTTTAATAAAGAGTTTCCCGGGCGACATGTCGCCCGGGAAAGATTTATTAAAAATTATAAACTTATATAAAAATTAAAATGTTGTAGTTCAATTAAAATTTGAGGCTGAGAAACTTTTATAAAAATTAAAAGATTTATTAAAATTTTAATGTTGTAGTTCAATTAAAATGTGAGGCTGAGAAACTTTTATAAAAATTAAAAGATGTATAATTTAAGTAAAATATTTTTTAATATTTTTTAATGGAAAGATTTTTAATAAAAAAATTTATACACTTTAAAATAATATAAAAAACTAGAATGTTTTTAATAAAACTTTTAAAAATAATTTTAATAAATACTTTCCCGGGCGACATGTCGCCCAGGAACGATTTATAATTTTTAATAATTATTCCCGGGCTACGTGTCGCCCGGGAAAGCTTTTCATGAGTCGATAAAATTGTCCGTTGTACATTAGGATGTTAGGATGAGTCGATATATTGTCGTTGTACATTAGATGTTCAACGGATGAGTCGATATGTTGTCGTTGTACATTAGATGTTCAACGGATGAGTCGATATACTATCGTTGTACATTAGATGTTCAACGGATGAGTCGATATACTATCGTTGTACATTAGATGTTCAACGGATGAGTCGATATGCTATCGTTGTACATTAGATGTTCAACGGATGAGTCGATATGTTGTCGTTGTACATTAGATGTTCAACGGATGAGTCGATATACTATCGTTGTACATTAGATGTTCAACGGATGAGTCGATATGCTATCGTTGTACATTAGATGTTCAACGGATGAGTCGATATACTATCGTTGTACATTAGATGTTCAACGGATGAGTCGATATACTATCGTTGTACATTAGATGTTCAACGGATGAGTCGATATGCTATCGTTGTACATTAGATGTTCAACGGATGAGTCGATATGCTATCGTTGTACATTAGATGTTCAACGGATGAGTCGATATGCTATCGTTGTACATTAGATGTTCAACGGATGAGTCGATATGTTGTCGTTGTACATTAGATGTTCAACGGATGAGTCGATATACTATCGTTGTACATTAGATGTTTAACGGATGAGTCGATATGTTGTCGTTGTACATTAGATGTTCAACGGATGAGTCGATATGTTGTCGTTGTACATTAGATGTTCAACGGATGAGTCGATATGCTATCGTTGTACATTAGATGTTCAACGGATGAGTCGATATGCTATCGTTGTACATTAGATGTTCAACGGATGAGTCGATATGTTGTCGTTGTACATTAGATGTTCAACGGATGAGTCGATATGTTGTCGTTGTACATTAGATGTTCAACGGATGAGTCGATATGCTATCGTTGTACATTAGATGTTTAACGGATGAGTCGATATGTTATCGTTGTACATTAGATGTACAACGACAATATATCGACTCATCCGTTATTTTATAAATAATAATATATAATTATAAAATATATTCTATAAATAATACTGATTTAAAAACTGTATATTTTTTTATTAAAATGTTTCCCGGGCGACATGTCGCCCGGGAAAGTTTTTATTAAAAAAAATTACAGTTTTATATATATTAAAAACTGTGTAATTTATTATTAAAAAGATTCCCGGGCGACATGTCGCCCGGGAAATGTTAAAACACGTTAATTAACACTAATCACAACCCTTAAACATTCACGTGAATTATTTTTTTTAATAAAAACTTTCCCGGGCGACATGTCGCCCGGGAAAGATGAGCGGGAAAAATTGCCGCCAAGATTTTCGTTGATGTTTTGGTCAAATTTTATACCAACTTATCCCGGGCGACATGTCGCCCGGGAAAACTTAATCGAACTTTGACTAAAAAGTCTATCAGAATTTGTGCCACGTCGGACAGACTTTTGTCGTTTAGTGGGTTTTCCCGGGCGACAAATGTCGCCCGGGAAAACTTCGTCACCTGTTCTACTTTTTCTTGTAGTGATATGCAAAACCGGGAAAAGGAAAGTTGCGGTTTACCCCTTGTTTCCTTATACCGGTCGAACTCCACCTCCTTGAGGAGGTGGGAGAGCTTACTTGCATGCCAAGTAATAAGGTGTATATATAGGGGTTTTGTTTCATTGTTTTCTCATAACTTGAAAAACCAAAACCCTAAAAATCCCTTGGTGCTTTCCCTTCTTGTTCGACCGAACCTCAAAACCCTCTAGAGGTTTTCGGTTTTGCTTTCCCTTGTGTCGTGCGATCGAACCCTACACCCTTAGGGTTTCAGTTTGCGATCTAACACCACTATCGTGGTGATCGTTTGGTTAAACACTACTAGTACTAGCATACCTCATTGTTTTCTAAGAACGTATTGTGTGTGTCGACTTAGAGGGATCATATTTTTAATCCTAGTGGTTTCGCGTGTTGTTATACATACGCGTATATTCAAGATGGTGGTTCGTTTATTGCTAAAAGGTACACACCTTCTTGATCCTTGTTAACTATGTTATTCTATACGTGTTAATCTTCCGCTGCGTACTCGTATTTTAATGGTTAATAGATATAAAAACCTAACAGTGGCATCACGAGCCATCGTGTAGAATTTATAGTTACAAGTAATAAAATTTGACAAAAATTAGGGTTTTTGATTAATTTTTTAAGCCCTTTAGGCGTTTTATGCATAAAGATTCGATCTTTGTGCATCAAGATTCAATTTTTATTGGTTATAAAATTAATTAGACGAATTTTAGGTTGTATAAAATTTTATGGATAAAACTTGATTTGTTTAAATTGTTAATTGATCGGTTTTATGTTATTATTAATTTAATTCGACATCCATGATAAATACATGCAATTTATCATGGAGGGATATGTGATATAAATCTAGTTAATTGTTAAAGATTTATGCAGATATGATGATCAAAAATTAAAATAGACATTAATTTTGATTTGGTAAGATCCACGACTTCAAAAGCTAGAGAAGACATTGGCTATGTCTTAATGGGCCTAAAAGTTGCTTAAATTTTATGTGCTATGTGGTGTATATTTGTATATGGCTTACGCAATCGATTATATCGATGGATGTGGCCGGAGCCATTGGACGAAGGAGCCTTATATGAATATATACATGTTTTAATTATTAGATAATTATGATCATAATTGATATTTGCATGACTTAATTATTAAGTGATTCTTTAAATAAGTGTTATGTGTATTAGCTTTGTGTTTATATTGTTTTATTTTGAGTTTGGACTTATGAGAAAATAAAAAGGTTTTTCGAAAAATAAATATAAACATGACTAATAATTATGAAATCGTATTTATTATCTACTATTTTATAGTTCATAATGTGTTTTCTAAATTAAAGTTTTATTTTTATCAATGACGTAATTTGAAAAAGTACTACTTAGTTGCAAGGATAAGATTCGGGGAGACTCATCAAGACTTCGGTCTTGTAGATACCATTACCCTATAATACCTGACTACGTTGTAGTTTCCTTACCGTGCATACTATTTAGGAAGTCGCAAATGGTCTAGGGTTTGAATGGTTTTTAACCATTCTTTAATTTTTTTCCCGCAATAAAATATAAAATCTTTAAGTTTTGGAAACACGTTGAATAGTCAATTTTTAAAAGGTAACAATATTTGTACATTAGATGTATAGAAAATATGTGATACCGTAATAAATAACTTAATTGAGTAAAGTTTTTATTAAAATTTATGATACGAAGAAGTATGCATGCTTCTTCGTACATATTTGCCACGTCAAATATTATACCCTTTAAATATGTTGTTGCCATCCAATTTGTAAAAACACTTGTAGATGCTTTTTACTATGCGTGAGGCGTATGTAGATCGTAATCTCAAGGTGATTATACACTTTTTCGTGAGACGTTAGTGTTACATAATCACAGTTTTTGATTGGACGACTTAATCGGTTTAGTGGTGAGACCTTAAACTCGAGGCATCGATGGGATGAAACATGCTTACTAGTATATTATTGTAATAAAGTAAGTCCCATAATGTTCTAGGAATTGCACCGGTGACAATTATTGATCGTTAATTACCTTTTCAATACACCATTGCTAGCAGATCAACTGTTGTGATGGTGGTATGTTGATAAGGTGTCATTTTATACACTATTTTAGGGTCATTTAACCCCTTAAATCATGCAAATATGCCCAGATTATGTACTTAATCGTTTGTTTTCAGGTTTTTAGCACTTGCATGACATTTGGAGGAAATATACGTGACTTGGGCTCATTTGGAGAAGAAACGGACGAGATTACAGACCTACATCAAATCCTTGAAGAAGTATTGCTTACAGGGCGTGGAGACGGCGTCGCAGGCATAAAGCGACGTCGTCATGATCCATCTAGTGACGGCATCAGAAATTTGGCGATGGCATCAGGATATAGCCGACTTAAAGAGGATCTAGAATCATCCATGTAGCGACAGCGTTAGGATTACAACGCGACACCGTCACAGCGATATCTCTATATATACTAAACCAAATTTAGGGTTTTAAGTGTGTAACTTTGTATAACTTTAGGGAGACGAACTCTAGCTCTTGTAGCAGCTTCATATGTCATTTTTAGGGCCTCGAAATCCTATTGTACTACCTTGAATCCATGTTTTAATCCAAGTAAGGTTATTTATCTTTAATCATTCAATATGTCTATGTGTTGCATGATTGATCTATCTCTTTGCTTCCTTTATAACATGCGAGGCTAAACTCTTCTTTGTATTTTCTTATGATTGCATGAAAGTCGGATTGTAGATCCTTTTACTGTTGCTTCTTGATTGATGATTGTGCGCGTTAGGTTCTAGAAAACCAGCTTTTGTTTGTATCATTCCTTAGGGGTTAGGATTACAATAGTTTGAATTATACAATCGTTGAATACCTTTGAATACATCATCCCTAGCAATCAACTGATGTGGTGGTGGTAGTCAAGTAGTAAAACCTAACCATATAAAATAAATTGTTTATTTGAATAAACATGGGTAGTTAATTTTCTTCAAGGAGTGTTATCGAAAATACTAAAATTGAATTTTGCGATTCTATTAATAGTATTAATGCAACGATAAAACCGTAACAATGGTTTGTTTCTTTATCAAAGAAGTCAAACCGAGACTCCTTTCCTTGTAAGGAACGTGAAGACTCATTCCTAATCCGGAAAGTTATAATAGGAACGTAGGAATTGTCCTAATGTAATCAAACTCATAGCAAGCTTAAAGTTAATATTATGCAAGACTTAAATATTCATATAGATTTCATGGTGAATATTTTGAAAGATATAAGACATATAAATAACTAGAGAATATGTTCTTAAAGCTATCAAAGGGTAACATCTTAATGTAAGATGTTTTATGAGTTCTTTATTAGAAAAATACCATTATTACCGCAAAATGGTAAAGGCAAACTAGGATAATATATCTAGTTGTTTATTTTAATCAAAATTGAAGAGGAAATTGCATGCTCAATTTTCAAGTTAATAAATAGCATTGATGGATAGTCCCTCATCTACATAGTAGAAAATTTTGAAATCCAAGTACATTGCTACTAATTAAGATTTCAAAGAAAGTCAGAAAATAAATAGAGCACTATTTGTTTTCACTGGTTATGGAACACTTATAATATTGTCAAATCCAGTGGGAGCATCGTGATTTATTTCTGAACAAGACATTAATGTAATGTTGTCTAATTCAGTGGGAGTTACAAGGTTTATTATCTTGGTAGTAACCTAGATTATTTCTTGAATGTCTTGAGATAATGCATAATTTTCCAACTATAGACACTCATGGTTTTAAGGATAGTCGTGCACTATTTTTTATTAAACAAAGTGGTTCTATATCTACTTATAACACTAATATCTGTGACATTATCATATTATAAACAAACGAATGTCGTGTTGTTTGACTACATGTATGATGTTGTGCCATGCATAAGTGAGAGAAATCTTTATTGTGTGCAAGGTACAACACATGACAATAACAATATGATTAAAGGTTCTTTTGACCGTAAGGTAAGAAACAATATGTTGAGATATGAATTAAAGACTACTTCAAGTAAAATGCTTATATGTTTTTGGAATGTCAAAAATAATGAAGTAATTTTGATTTATAGACTAATTCAAGTAAAAGGTTTATGTGCTCTTGAAATGTCCCAAATAATGAAGTAATCTTGATTAACTTAAAATTACTACTGAAGTCAAGAGTTGGGTTCAGAATTACTTTAGTTAAATATGTTTATGTTTATTGTAAAATAATAAACATTAAGTCCGTTAATTGTTAAAAGACTTATAACATAAAGTAAACGTTCAAAAACTACTTTAGTTGAATATTTTATGTTTAATGTAAATTAATAAACATGAAGTCCTTTAAATGTTGAAAGACTTATAACATAAAGTAAGTTATATCCTCTGGCTATGACATGAACAAAAGTCCTTGAATTGTTCAAAGGCAAAATAATGTATAGTTAAACATGGATAGAGTTCTTGAACTAGTTAACGCGATACATTAGCATGCAAATAGGTTTTTAAATACGAAAATTAATAAAAAATATTTTCAATTTCGTATTGATGCAATTGATGAATAGTGACCTAAAAGTATTAAAGTATATTTTTAAAAGATTGTGATAAAGTCTCACAATAAAATTACTCATAGAATACCACATATTCATGGTATATCTAGAGCGTTGAATCAAATTCTTTAGAATTATTTGATTTTAATAACTTAAATATTTTACCTCCAAAATTTGTCAAGGTTTGAAATTGAGTATGTCTAGTATATACTCAATAAAACTTCAACCTAGAAGGTTAATAAGACACCATCATGATTAAGGAATGTGATGACTTCTTTTAAGTCTTAAAATTGAAGTTATGAATTTGTTAAAAGTCTTATGAAAAATGACATTAACAAATTAAACTCAGGAACTGTCAATGTATCTTGTAATGTCCTTCTACATGCTAAGTAATTATAGAAGAGTCTAAAATTACAAAAAGCAAGTGAGAGCGTTTTTAGATCTTAAAGAGATAAAAATACAAAATACATAACCTTCTTAAACACACTAGTGAATATCATATTGAGGCTTTAAATGTTAAACCTTATAATGATATAATTTTCGTTCATAGATCCGCAAGGATACCTCAAATGCTTGATTGATAAATGTTATATCAATATTGAGGAACATGAGTTGCAATGTTAGATCCGGAATCTAATAAGTGGCTTGATGCTATGAATGCGGAAATTCAATCCATGAAAGATAATCAAGTCTGGTGCTTGGTTGATCTTCCTCCTAATTGTAAGACTGTTGGGAGCAAATGTTTTTTAAGAAAAGACTGACATGGATGGCATAGTACACACCTATAAAGCTTGTCTTATAACAAAGGGTTATACTCAACTCTACGAGGTTGAATATAAAGAAACGTTCTCACCCGTCGCTGCCATTAGAGCTATTAGGATTCTCATATCTATAGCGGTGTTCTATGATTATGAGATATGGCAAATGGATGTCAAAACTGCCTTCTTAAATGGTTATCTTGATGGAGATATTTATATGGTGTAACCTGAAGGTTTTATTGATCCTAATCATCCCAGAAAAGTATGCAAGCTTCAAAGATCCATTTATGGTCTTAAGCAAGCATCAAGGAGCTGGAATAAAAGATTTAATGAGGAAATCAAAGGGTTTGTATTTACTCAAAATCTTAATGAGCCATGTGTATATCAAAAGGCTAGTGGGAGTAATGTTACATGCCTCATCTTATATGTTGATGACATAATCATCATGGGAAATCACATTCTAAGTTTACAAAGTGTAAAGACATATCTTGGAAAATGTTTCGCCATGACGGATTTTGGGAAAGCAGAATTTATTCTTGGAATCAAGATCTATCGAGATAGGTCAAAGCGATTAATTAGACTTAGTCAAAGTGCTTACATCGATAAGATCTTGAAGAAATATAGGATGGATAATTCCAAACATGGATACATCCCCATGCAAGAAAGACTTGACCTGAATAAAACACAAGGTGCTACAACACCTGAAGAGGTGAAGTGTATGAAAAATATACCTTATGCTTCAGCAGTAGATTCCATTATGTATGCGGTTAGATGCACTAGACCTGATGTTGCGTTCGCGTAAAATATTACAAGCCGTTTTTAACAGAATCCAGGAAAAACACACTGGATTGCTGTGAAAACCATTCTTAAGTATTTAAGAAATACTAAAGAGATGTTCTTAGTTTATAGTAGAAATCTTGAAGGTGAACTTAGAGGATTGCTATTGCAATGTTGGATTTGAGACCGATAGAGATGAAATAAAATCTCTGACAAGATACGTCTTCGTTTTGAACGGAAGCGCAGTAGACTAAAAAAGCTCCAAGTAAAGTACTACTGTAATGCCTGCTACATAAGCTGAATAACATAGCTGCTTCAGAAGTAGAGATGAAAGCTGTTTGGATTAGGAAGTTTATTTCAAGGCTTGGTATAGTACCAACAATAAACAAACCTATTAAGATGTTTTGCGATAATTTAGCCGCACTTCTTATCACCAACGAACCGGGGGTTCAGATGGGGCCAGACACTACCATAGAAGTAACATTCTTAAAGTTCACACAGGTGACAATCTAGCATATTTTTTACGAAGGCTTTACCGAAAAGAAAGCTTACTCAACATGCTAAGAGCATGAGACCTCGTTTAGCTAGTTGTTTTCATGTAGATCTGTGTTTTAGTATTTGGATAAGGGATGTTTGAACAATTTATTTTATAATAATGATACTTGGTATTTTGTTATTTTTAATATAAATTGTGTCCTATATTTGCATGTTTAATCCGTGAATAATTTTTGTTATTCTAAACTGGTCCGTTGTCGATCAACAATATGAGAATATTGTTGAACTAAGACAAGTCTAAGTGATTGGTGATATCTTAGATATTAAAGGAAGTGTCCGCCAAACTCACATGATATTCATAAGATGAATATTGGATTTCCCCAAACTAACAAGACTATCACTTTATGGATCGGCTTCATTAAGTGAATCTTGTGAGTGATTTTAATTTACTAAATCTAGACTTGAGATGCAAGTAGGTCTTGCATATGTGTATAATCCTTCTTGATCTAGTTTAAGTTATCCTAAAAAAGGTGACTAATAAGTGCTATTTCAGAAGTGATTGTGAAGCATGATGACTTGACACTTGTAGTCAATAAAGAATTTGTTCCTTCAAATAGTTGAAAAATGATGTCACTGGGCCCCTCGTAGAATTAATCAGATGTGTGTATGGTCGAACCCGAAAACTCATGTAGATATGTCTCATTGATTTTTGGTAATCTGATTAGTTATATATACGAGAAACAGAATTGTTAAATAATAGAATGACCTTGATCTATATCCATTTTAACACGGTATCGAAAACAAAGGGATTGTAAATTCATAAATCATTTGTCCGTGTCTTTATGAAACCACACTCGGATATTTTTATATTATTTATACATGTCCAAGTGGGAGCTGTTGGAATATGTCCACGATAAATAATATATGTCCGGAAATCTATTCGAGCCTACGGAGATGCACGCGTTAATAATATATTAATGTAATATATTAGTGTTTAATAAACGATCATTAAAAGTTTAACAAGAATTATATTAGTCGTTAAAAGTTAAAGGATTGATATGCAAAACCGGGAAAAGGAAAGTTGCGGTTTACCCCTTGTTTCTTTATACCGGTCGAACTCCACCTCCTTGAGGAGGTGGGATAGCTTACTTGCAC
>BQNB010183681.1:0-12381 GCA_026074375.1 Tanacetum coccineum
TTCCGCCATACGGAGTTATGGAGGAAATTGTTACACCTTAGTAATTGTAGATGACTATTCTCGATTTACTTGCACTAGATTTCTAGGAAATAAAACCGAAGCTTTCGAAAAGTTTGAAATATTTAGTAAAATGATTCAAAACAAATTAGGATGTTCCAAAGTGTCAATTAGAACGGATCATGGTCGTAAATTTGATAATGAAGTACAATTCGAAAACTATTGTGACTCTAATGGGATTTCTCACAAATTTTCCGCCCCTCGTACTCCGCAATCAAATGGGGTAGTAGAAAGAAATAATCGTACCCTACAAGAAATGAGTAGGACTATGTTAAATGAACAATTCGTTCCACAAAAAATTTGGTGTAATGCGGTCGACACATCAACTTATATAATCAATAGAATTTCAACCATACGTATTCTAAGAAAAACCCCATATGAATTATTAAAAGGTAGGAAACCCAATCTTAACTACTTCAAAGTATTTGGAAGCAAATGTTTCATCCTTAATATAAAAGATTATCTCACCAAGTTCGACCTAAAGTCTTACAAAGGAGTTTTTCTAGGATATTCGCAAAATAGTAAAGCCTATATAATACTCAACAAACAAACCATGAAAGTCGAAGAATCCTTAAATGTGACATTCGATGAAACACCTCCCCCGCCTAAAACATCACCCTTGGAGGATGATGATTTAGTCGAAGAAGAAGCTGTTAAGGTTAATGAAACAAGACCCTTAGGCAATGATGTCGAAGATAAATCCTTAGAAAACAATGAAATCATTAATATTAAAGAATCTAAGAGTCATCCAATTTATCTCAAATGATGTTTGGAGATTAGTCCCAAATCCTAAGGATATGACCATTATTTGAACTAAATGGGTATATAGAAACAAGCTTGACGAAAATGGTGTCGTGTCTAGAAATAAAGCTAGGCTAGTCGCCCAAGGTTACAATCAACAAGAAGGAATTGACTATGACGAAACTTATGCACCCGTAGCTAGATTAGAATCCATAAGAATCTTATTAGCTTACGCATGCGCACTAGACTTCAAATTATTTCAAATGGATGTGAAGAGTACATTCCTTACAGGTTTATCAATGAGGAGGTTTATGTGGCACAACCTCTGGGATTCATTGACTTCGCAAAACCTAATCATGTTTATAGACTCAAGAAAGTGCTCTATGGACTTAAACAAGCTCCTAAAGCTTGGTACGATAGGTTAAAAGCCTTTCTTATTAAACATGATTATACTATGAGAATGGTAGATAACACACTCTTTACTAAAAAAAACTCTAACCTCATAATTGTTCAAATATATGTCGACGACATCATATTCGGCTCAACTTGTCAAGAATTGTGTGATGATTTTGCCAAGATCATGCACGATGAGTTTGAAATGAGTATGATGGGCGAACTAAACTTTTTCTTAGGATTACAAATAAAACAATTAGAAGATGGTGTATTTTTTAATCAATCAAAATATATAAAAGAAATGCTTAAAAAATTTGGATTAGAAGACTCTAAACCTATGAAAACTCCCATGTCTACGAAAAAGAAACTCACGAAAGACGAAGAAGGTGAGTCCGTGGATAATACTAAATATAGAGGTATGATAGATAGCCTATTACACTTACGGCAAGTAGACCCGATATCATGTTTAGTGTTTGTCTTTGTGCACGCTTCCAAGAGGATCCCAAAACCTCTCATCTTGAAGCGGTTAAACGTATCTTCCGATACATTAAAGGCACTACGCACTTGGGATTATGGTATCCTAAGGGGTCCGACATAGAAACCGTAGTATATGCCAACTCTGATCATGCGGGAGACTATGTGGACCGAAAAAGCACTAGCGGTATTTGTATGTTTATGGGAGGTTGTTTAACATCTTGGTTTTCAGAGAAGCAAATCACTTTTGCTATATCCACTACCGAAGCCGAATTCGTAAGCGCCGAAAAGGCATGCCAACAAGCACTATGGATGAAACAAGCTCTCGTTGACTATGTCATTCGTCTCGATGACATTCCTATAATGTGTGACAAGAAAGGAGGAATACATTTAAGCAAAAACCCCATTCAATACTCGCGTACTAAACACATATAAATTCGTCACCATTTCCTTCGCGACAATGTTCAAAAAGGAAATATCACCATCAAAACGGTTCCGTCGGAAGACAACATCGCCGACATTCTAACTAAACCTCTTAAACGAGAGTCGTTCAATTACTTGCGTCTAGGTGTAGAAATGATGGAACAAAACGACTAGAATATTTGATGTCCATTGAAGTAATCGTATTACCAAAACTGAAATTATCACATCTCACTTAAGAATCACTAAAATTTGCCAAATCATAAGTAATTTCAATTATTCCTCTCTCGATCTCGTGTCTAGGATTCTATTTTGCACAAGATCAAAACTTGGGAATTTTCTTTCTAGACAATCAACTATTGTGCTTCCCATAGTCATAGGAGTTGCACATTTGCGAACACTCGATTTTCACACAACTTTGATCTCCATGTTTGAAGATTATAAATACATATTTACATATATAATATAAATCCCAATTTATTTTTCAAAAAACTTCTCATGACTAGGAACTCATTAAAATTATTGCCGAAATATATAATCCAATATATATTTTTTGACATTCTTGGTTGAGCAAAATTAAATCAAAGAGCGTGATGACATCAAATAACGTCTATTTTATAGCATCATTTATCCCATGTTATTAACCCATTTTGTATAATTATTGCAAAAGTCTAGGGACTAATTAGCAAATATTAGGAAATAAGAAGGGAGCTAGCATTCCATAAATACCCCCTTCTACTAGAGAAGGAGGTTAAGGCTTGTAATCACTTTCCTCCCCATTTCTCTTTCAGTCTTTTATAAAATTAAAAATTGTGACACTTGCCTTCCTCTCTTATTTTCTCAAGCTTAACCGAATTCTATAAGTGTGATTCAATATTCATTCGACCTAACAAGTGGTATTAGATTTCATTAGAGTTTAAGAGTGATCTATTTGTGATTTTTGGTGTGATTTGTGCTTCGACGTGATCGTGTTTGAGTCTTCTATCAATTTCGACATCAAGTTTATGGTTTATATTCATTTTCGATGAAGATTTATGATGAAGACGTAAGCTATATCGGTTATTAGATCATTTTTGATAGTATTTTTGAGTGTATTGTCTTGTTTTTATCGAGTTGTAATAGATACACACCTTTTTCGGTTTCATCAAAATTGGTGTGGTAGTTCTATACTCATTTTCGATAGTTATTTCTTATGTATTCGTTGATTATCGATGTGTAATAGCTTAGTAATTCATTTTTGGTTTCATCGAATTTGATATAACTATAGGATTATCATTTTCGGTTTCATCGGATTTGATAAGATAGGCATTTTACACTTTTTCGGTTTCATTGAAATTGTGTATGTAGAAAAAATATCATTTTCGATAGATCTAAAAACGTTTTAGAGTTGATTTTGATCATAATTTTGGTTTTATCGATCTTGTGTTCATTTTCGATTCAAACTTGGCAAAATACACAATTTTGGTTTTATCAAATTTGTAAAGTGCATTTTTAGAAAAGGTCAAAAACGGATTCTATTCATCGAAATTGATCACTCTACGGTTATATCGTTTTGTTGATTCATTTTTGATGAAATCTTTCTAGGAAAATGAAACTTTTAATAACCACGAAAAGGGATTTGTATTTTTTAGTGATTATCGAAAATAGGATTTTGTTGATAATATCGAATTTGTACTTAGTAGTTTATCCGAGATCTGAACCGTCCGAGAAAAGAGTTGTCCAAGAAGTATAGATAGTGTTGTCCAATATCGGGGACCAGAATTCAACCAGCAAACAGTGAATCTGATGAAGGGCTAAGCTATGACTCTACATTCATTAGTGAGGTACAAACACCATCCATAAGCTACATGAATCTGATATTCTTAGATAGTAATCATGAACAAACGTATCATGAGCAACCTAAAATTATTAACGCTACAATTGGAGATGATCAAATTAATAGCGATATCATATTTGATGGTCCAAATGTGGAAGTTAATAGTGGCAGTGTTGAACACGATAAAAATGCTCATGATTCACATGATAATAAACTAGAAACAATAGCCACAATAATGACTTACAAAAAGAACCCCCAATGAGAGATAGCAACAAATAATGGGTAACAAGGTTAAACAATAAAATGTTGAGTTAACCAAATAGCTTGAGCAATATAAGCAATAGGTTTGGGTTTTTGAAACAAACAAAGAAACCAAAACTAATTTTCATACAAAATTCATTGAGGCCGATCGTAAAGCAAAACGTCTTGAAACTGAACTTCAAAATCAATTCATTCGAGATAGAGATAAAAATAGAGCTTTAGAAAAAGAAAGAGATGATTTGCAACTGAATGTTTCAGAACAAAGAAAATATGTTTTAGAACTACAAAATGCACGAACTGTTTTGAAATGAAAAATGAATGCTAATGAAGATAAGTATCTTGATGATGTCTTTAATTTGGAAGCTAAGCTTAAAAAGAAAGAAAATGTGGTTATAAAAATGAGCAACTCTGTGTAAGCATTATTCATGCTTGGACCAACACCTTTGTCGGTTTATGGACCCACAATTGTTATACTCTTGGCTTTTGGGGTATGAAAATCTTTATACGCTCAAGAAAGCAATTTCTAATAATCCAAAGTTGTATGATGTTTCATGTCTTCATAGTTCTAAAGTACATGTGAATGTTTGTGATACTGGGGAAATATTTGAGAATGCAACCAAGAGTCAAATTAAAATGGAAAATCAAAGTGAAAGATCTAATTGCTATTGAGTGAAAAAACAAAAATTTTTGTTCAATTGATTATAAGAAATTAAACTCTCTTTACGAAACTTTTGTTCCACAAGTAGAACTATCTGCTGAACAAAAAATTTTTCATTCTGATTTTTCTATGACTTCTGAAACTCCTTTAAATGCATGTAGATCGAGTTCACCTCCTACAACAATGCCAAGTTCAAGTAAACTGATGAAACATTTTCATAAAATGGAAAATGAATTTAAAAAGTTGTTCATTCTTTTGGAAATTAACTCTACTACAAAAAGTAGTTTCTTTACAATTAGAGAGGACACACTTTTACATGACTTTTGTTGCAAAGAGGTGGAACCGATTTTTAATGACTTGCATTCATTTTTCAAAATTCTTCAAAAACATTTTCCATAAGAAATAAAAGCAATGATGGATGTTTTTGAATCAATGGATTAGTGATCTTGATGCAAACATGGAAACTATATATGGATTTTAAATGATCAACTCTTGGAAGCAACACTCAAGCATGATATCGAACGTTGTGTGTTAATGTGTAATGATTTTGTGAATGATAATTCGCTTGATGAAATTGAGAAAGTTAAATGGGAATCCATTGATGTCCAAGAGAATTTGCTCAAACAAATAAAAATTCTTGAAAATGATTTTTAGAGATGTCAAAAAACAGACAATGATTTGAAATACAATTGCAACATCAAAAAGAGAAAATCAATTATGAATCGTCTTTGAAAAATCTTTGTGACACCTCTTGGATATTAAAAATGGAGATGCTTGAGACTGAGAACGTGTCTTTGGAATTTAAAGTACAATCGTTGATGAAAGAACATGAAAATATCAAATTGGAATACCATAAGCTTTTTGATTCAATAAAAAAGACACGTATTCAAACTCAAGGAGAGATTAATGAATTGATTGAGAATGTTAATCAAAAGACAGATGCATATGGGGATGTACGGGCAAAGAATCAAGATATTTTAATAACAATCTCTGAGCTAAAAGCTAAGTTAAAAAATGTTGAAAAAGGTAAGTCTGTAAATACTAAGTTTGACAAACCTTTAGTTTCCAGTAAACTTCTGTGTGTTACATCGATTAATAAACAAGTTATTCAAAAGAAAAAGTTTGTTTTGAAAACTGAAGAGAAACATGTTTTGACAAAACCAGTCACTTTACAGACTTCACCTACCAAAAAGAAAAATGTTGATAAAAATACAAAAGTCATAGCACCGAGGATGTACAAGGTTAATATTGCACATAAACAAGAAATGTGTACACAAAAAGCTAAGAGTGTTTTAACTTCCACATGACTGAAAGATGCTACTAGTGTTAGAAGACCATCAAGTAAAGGCTCATCGTCCAAGAATGGTGTCTTGTTAAACACTAACAATCATTCAGAACATGTAGAAATTTCTGTTAGGACAAATAAAAAATTGTTGCGTCTAAAAAGAATGTTGTTCAAACCAAGAAGATGGTAACATTGGTGATGCCTACAAAACAGCCTCCCTATAAAGCGGGGGGGGGGAGGATGTATTATGTGTTTCTTGTGAAAAGAATGTGCTTACCCCTTTTCATGATACATGTCTTGCAAAATATAAGTTAAATGTGAATTCAAATGTTAGAAGAGCCTTATTTACCACTCCTAGTATGCAAAATATAAATACTTTGATACTACTCGTATAGTTAGCAAAAATAGGTTTGTTGTATTTCTACTTAAGTGTCCAAAAATAATAAGGTTTAGGTGCAATCTCAGCTACATATTCACTTTTTTCCGAAAGAAATTAACTTGGAAAGTACATGAGGACAAAGATAAAAACCAGTAGAAAGTGGAAAAAATGGTACGAAACAAAATCAAATGTTGGTTGGTCCCCTAAGTTCATAACTGCTAACACTTGTCTGACTGTTGTTAAAAGTAGAACAAATGTTGTATGTTAGGAATTAAAGTTTTCATAAATTAATGATGGTGAAACAAGTTACAAGAATCAACATTAATATGAAGATATAACATTAATGTTGAGTTATTATGTTGATGAAGAGTTACAACAAGATGGAAGAACACATTAATGCTAATAGTTAGTTACATGGTTTATTAGGAAATGCATTAATGTGTATTAAATATATTGAATGGTTTGACTAGGAATTATGGTAACCATTAATAGTAATTGAGTAGATTAAAATAGAAAGTATAATATCTTTGTAACCTACATGGACTCTCTTAACCTATAAAAGGATGGCCGTAGGGTTTAGAGAAAATCATCATTTACCAATATCATTTACGAGCTCAACAATATATATCAAATTTATTCAACTTTACCCCAACAATATATTCATAAAAAAAATATTTGAATACAAATATACAAGACAACAAACCACAAATTTATAAACCCACACCCAAACTAAAAAATTCATATATTCTCAAACTACAATCTTAAAATATACCTATTGCTAAACCCCAATATATTTCCAACTATTATATCATATAAAAGTCAACCCACTAGTTATCCTCTCTCATTATAAACTATCTAAATCCTACCCCACCCCCAACCCAAAGCACTAAAAAAAACCATAAACCATCCCAAAACCCCTCCAATTCCTTCTTCATATCACCCACCAATACTACCATCACCCCCCCACCCAAGTCTACAAACACTCAACCACCCGACACCACACCACATCTCAATACACCTCCCCCATACATCACTCATAGTGCACACACTCCAACTATCATAGTGCTATACATAATCACTGTCAACCTATGCAACTGTCTATATCCAGATACCACAGTCTCGCCACACATCTGAGAACACATTCCCCCCCACACCACCCCCCATCCCCCCACCACCCCCCCCCCCCACACCCTCGTGCACATTTCTGCAATGTCATACCCCACAGTGTGTGTCATAAGTGCACTACGTATACAACCAATACCACGTTCTCTACGTACCCATCATATCACCCAAGAGTGTCCGAATTAATTTATACTCACTACCACAGATACACATTGTCAGTCCCGACAAATATATAGTCCACACAGCTATACGAATCTCACATGAACCACCACACACCAACCTCATCTCATCCACAATACTATTATCAATCGCTGTCAAGTATGTAAGTACGACGTTAGATAAATCTAATCTCCTATGTCACCCAATAGTCAGATAGAGTGCAATTCTCCTAATTGCTGTTATTAAGCCAAACCCATATAATTATTGTACACTAATATCAAAATAACAACATGAATGTCTAAAATAAAAAACGCATTGTACCTGCTTCGCCCAACGAAGCTCACCGTCCAAAGAGTGTAATGCCAATACACCTCACCTCACACCCACGTGGCTCTAGCCCCTCCATATGGCGACGAATACACACTAGATGCAATCTCAATTCCTACTGGCAATGCCTTTGCGGCCCTAGAGTGTGTCACTAATGACCTGCTTGTTAAAATTATAGTAACGATTCAAGTGTAATATCATGAAGTGTATCAAGAATGCAGTTGCTAAAGAATAGTTAAACGCCAACATCGCCTTCCTCGCCCCCTCGCCCAAGCACGTGTCAACTCGCCTGAGTAAGAGCTTGTTCTCCGAAATATGATGGAGTGAAAGAATGCTTGAATCAAATTGTTTGAGTAGACATTGATGGTGCATTGATCATAAAATTGAGAAGATTGACTACAGATTGTATGATGAGAAATGTGAAGACAACTTGGCTCGAGTGCTCAGTGAATATAATCAAGCTTTAAAGAACGTTGACTTTCTCTACCAAAAATAAATCCACACCCCCCCAACCCAAAATTAAAATCTTCCCTCACTTAAACAATCCTTCCATCAAACACTCCCCCATCAACCCCCCCCCCACACCCCAACCCCCCCCCCCACCCCACCCACCCCCCCCCCCCCCCCCCCCCCCCCACCCCCCCCACCCCCCCCCCCCTCACACCCCCTCGAAGATACATGCATATACTTCAAGCTTTAACGAATGTTGAAGTACAAATTAGTGATGCTCTTCAACAAAGTCAACTTGGTATGAGAAAGATAAGGTTTATGAAGATTTGACTTAGATGATAAAACTGATGTCCTTACATACCATAAGAACTACTTGGCATAAGCATGAAAAGAAAAAGAAGATTTGAAAGCTACAAGTAGAAAACATGGACATAACTCTTACTTAAAATCTCTAATATTTTGCTAAATAGTCAGATGAGTGCTAAGGATAAGGCTGAGCTTGGGTATGGAAATCAAATGAATAAAAGTGTTTTAAGTTATGAAAAAGAAGTTTTCCAAAGTGTGTTTGTCAGTAGGACAAGTAATATAGAAGATAGTCCTGTGAATGATAGATATGCAGAGGGGATGCATGTTGTTCCCCCTCCAATGACAGGGATCTACATCCCTTCTAGACCTGATAAAGAATATAGTATGCTACTCCACAATTCTAAATACCACTGGTCACTAATAAGCAATCTAAAACCTAGTGAATCTGATGTTACTAAAAAAGCAGTGACTTTAATTCTTGTGAATCTAATTATAGTGAAGAAACACATGAATCTATGCCTGAACCAGTTGTCAATGAATCCAAAGTAGTAAGTGAACCTAAAGTTTGGTCTGATGCTCCTATCATTGAGGAGTATGAATCATATAGTGAAGATGAACATGTGTCTCTACCCACAAAAGAACAGAAAACACCTAGTTTTGCTTTTATTAATATTGTTAAAGGCTTGTTAATATATTTAAAAAACTCCTAGGCAAATGTTAAAGAACAAACACACATGTGTTCAATGTCGAAAACTGACAAAAAAGATTGTAGTGGTTTAATGTCTAAAAAACTGGGTTTGGGATATGGGTATACCAGAAAGGCATGTTTTATGTGTGGTAGTTTTAGCCATTTCATTAAAGACTGTGATTATTATGAAAAGAAAATGGCTAAACAGGCTAAATTAACCAATAGGGTGGTTAAAAGAACTGGTCAAGTAATTGAAAAACCTGTTTGGAACAATGCTTGGAGAGTTAATCATGAAAATAAGTTTGTTCCAAGGACAGTACTAATTAATACTGGTAGGTCTTCAGTTAATACTGCTAGACAAAAAGTTAATACTCATGCAGAACCTGCCAGTACTGCAAAGAAAATTGGTACTGCAAGACCAAAAGTGAATAAATCCAGACAAAAAGGCTATTTTTATGAATCTTAATCACAATTTAGAAGGCCTTTTAATAACACAACAGCACTTAAAACCACTTTTACAAAGCAAAAAGTTAATACTGCTGGGGTTAATTCAGTTAGTGTTATTGGGTAAAATAGAGAAACTGTTGTTAAGACCTCAACAGGTTGTAATTGGAGAACTAAAAGGTATTATTGGAATAGAGTCTCCAAATACAATAGTGGATCAATGACATGGACAAATGTATATTTTAGAGATCCACAAGGCAGACTCAAGTCAGCAATGGCTTGGGTCCCCAAAAGAAACTAATACTATAAGTTATATATAGTTAGTGCTGCCAGTACAAATGTTAGTACTGTCAGTTTATTAGTACTGTTAGTATAGAAGTTAATTATTTAGGTTATACTCAAAACTGCTTAGTATTAATTTACTGTTGTGATTATTGCATAAAATGTTATGGATCTGTATTTCTTTGATGTTAAACTAACTCTTTTACAGTGTAAAGAAGTCTTAAAATGAATCTGTTATGAAATCCCTAGTTTTTAGGGACTGATGATTCGTGATAGGATTGCCAACGTGAATGAAGTCTTATAGGTTACTTAATGTTTGTTGGTTCGTGGATTCGGGTGCAAGATAGTACTGTTGTGTACTTATACTGCTAGCATTAAACAAGCAGTTGGTTAATAATGCTCGAGTCTAAACATTTAGTTATTTCAGTTGAGTGTTATTTAGTGCTACTCGTTTGGTATGATGGAGTTTAGATGCTGCTATCAATAAGCAGTTACTACTGCTGGCTTTAAAGATTAATGCTGCTAGTTTTACCCGATATCGGACAACACACATTTTGGTTCTCAGATGATTTAGACAAAACTGAATTTATTATCAGCAAGTTTAAATAGAGATGAGAAGGTTTGTTAAGTGTTGGTTTAATCACCACACAACAAATGGTCGATCTAGTTACCTGGTTATAGGCATAAGAACTGGCTTAGTCCATAAGCAAACGGCTTCGGTTAAGGCTTCTCAAAATCCGTTATGGTTGATAATTTACCAAAAATATATGGTTTATCAATGCACCATGTTATGGCAATGAAGCATTGGCTAGTCCAAAAGCAAACGGTATTTGTTAAAGACAAATCAATTCCGTTGATGGTTGACAGTTTACCAAAAACTGTATGGTAATCAACTCACCATGTTTTTACAAACAATGAGTTGGCTACTCTAGAGCAAACGGCTACTGGTAAAGAGATATCAAATCCGTTGATAGCTGATAGTTTGCTCAAAACTATAGGGTTATCAATGCACCTTGTTACTGCAATAAAGCATTGACTAGTCTAGTGCAAACGGCAATTGGTAAAGACACATCAAATCCGTTGATGGCTGGTAGTTTGCCAAAAACTGCAAAGCCAACTTAGTTAGATGTTGCTGTGTAGTTGTGATGCAGAAGAGATGAGATGCAAATTCAAGATTGAAAGCGAAAGTATGATCTGCTTAAACTCATAAAGCAGATGATCATAAAGATAAAGAATGCAGTCAAGAAGTGCTTGGATACAATCCTCAACAGCTCAATCAGAAGAAACTTGATGTTAACAAAGTGAATATTAAGTTTAGGGGAGGATTGTTAGGAATTAAATTTTCATGAATTAATGATGGTGAAACAAGTTACAAGAATCAATATTAATATGAAGATACAACATTAATGTTGAGTTATTATGTTGATGAAGAGTTATAACAAGATGGAAGAACACATTAATGCTAATAGTTAGTTACATGGTTTATTAGGAAATGCATTAATGTGTATTAATTATATTGAATGGTTTGACTAGGAATTATGGAAACCATTAATAGTATTGATGTAGAATAATATAGAAAGTATTAATAGTCTTTGTAACCTACTTGGACTCCTTAATCTATAAAAGGCGTTCGTAGGGTTTAGAGAAAATAATCACTTCCAATATCATTCACACCTCAACATTAGTTATCATAGTTAGTACTCTGTAATTCTTAAAGCATATTAATCGAAATCAAAGTTTAGTATTCATTGTTCTTCTTAATACTATTGTGTAGATTCCGCATATACAATAAGTAGTCATAGTTAGTGTTTCTCTATAGTCAATCTGTATTTATACAAGTTGGCTATCACCCTTAGCAGTCTGCAAAGATCTATTCAGTTTGGGACTCACAAGTGGTATCAGAGCCTGTGAGAAACTCTGAGTAAGAAGAACCAGATCACATCTGTTTCATAAACCCTTACTCTTTAAAAACTAATCATGTCTGGATCAAATGCTGATGCTCCACCTCCACCACCACCTCCACCACAATCACAAACACCCGTTGTAGCACAAGCCCCTCACACTATGTCCACCATAAAACTCCCTATTCTTAAGAAGGGAGAATATGATGTTTGGGCTA
>BQNB010183682.1:0-12381 GCA_026074375.1 Tanacetum coccineum
ACGGCGGAGTGAGATGCCTTGGTGAACAATGTATATTATTAATTGACATCACTTGAATGTTTTTGGATACATAAAATTGACATTTATGAGATATACCCAAAATACATTAAAAGGTTTTGGTTTTAAAAGCTCCCCCTCAAAAATTGATCCACATAAAAAGATATTGTAAGTACCACACTTTTTAAACTTATTTGCGGAAGGGAGTGTTGAACACACAATTTTAACAAAAACCACTTTTTATGGAAAGATACCATAATTTATATTGTAAACAATTTGACATTGAAAGTTCTTTTTGAAAAAATTGTGTTCAACGACGCTTTATAAAAACCATGATAGAAGACTTCTCTTCCATTCTTAGAGTAAGCGCACTGAAGCGTACACTTCCCTATTCTTAGAGTAAGCGTACTGAAATGTACATAAGTCATAGAGAAAAATTAGAAATGACATGTTTTGAAATGTTTGAACTCTTGCTCGAACTTCATCTACACACCCGTGTCAATGTTAATCGACATTTCTAGGTACGTAAATATTATCGATTCCAAGAGACATGTCGAGAAGATTCTTTTTGGTATTTTTGAAATTTTCTGATTTTATATTTTGTTTTTCTAGGTTTTATATTTTTGTATTTTCTTTTTGTTGGTTTTATATTTTTGTATTTTCTTTTTCAAAAATATTTATAAATCAAAATAAAGAGAAAAATCAAAAATATTTACAAGTAGAAGTTTCCATCAGCAGTGGCAGTTTTTGCTAGAGTTGAAGTAGATGAAGTTGAATCTGGTTGTTGTTGACGTTTATCGGATGCATCAGCAGTAATAACAGCGGAAGAATTTGAAACAACTTGATTTTCTCCATAGAAATATTCGTCGAACAAAGGATCGAATAGACTTTCCAACTCTATCATTGACGTCATAACTATTATATCTGCTGCAGGAACTTCTATTAACATTTAGACGTCATTCTTTGACATTGAGGTTCGAGGCCTGAACTGCTGTCTTCAAACGTCATTGCAATTTCATCATTTATGAATCCACTATGACATTGGTTTCTGAGATATCAGCTTTTTAAGCAACCATACTCTGAGATTTTCCTGCTTGACATTAAATGAAGTACCTGCACTGAAATCAATTCTTTATTTTTGCTGACCAGTAAGTGATGTACCTGCACTTAAATCTAGAGTTTGTTTGCATTCATGAATATTGGGGATATCTACATTTGAACCATGTGTGGGTTCACTGGCATCCTTGCTTATGCAAGAAGCGAATAACTTTCCTGTAGGAATCCACCTAAGACTAACAGATTTGAAAATTCTATGAGATGTTTTCTCATACACATCGGAAGTCTTATTAGGAGAAAACCTATGTCCTGTAAATATCTGCCTACCAGGTTTCTAAGTATGACTCTTCTGATCTACGGGTTTGTTATTCTTTCTAGTCTTATGTGATTGAATCTTAGCACGTGAATCCACTTCCTTTAGGAATTTTTTTTATACAAGCATCATGATTTGCATTAAAGATACACTTATGACAAGTCGAGCAAATAAAGTGTTTGGAATCTGAAAAAGAAGTAGAATTCTTAGAGTGATCTGCTTTAGCACAGCCGTTATCGTTATGCAACTACTCTTAGACACATCCAAACTCCTGGATGTTTGATTGTTGCTCCTAGGTTTTGGTTTGCTACCTTTAGTAGTGTTTTGTGGACTGACAGTATGCATCACACTAGATTTTGAGTTCCTATTTTTTTCTTGTGTCTTTTTCCTAGCTTCTTATAGATAGTAATTGTGAACCATGTTATTTGAACTAAATCTTGGCATGTTCTTAGAACTATTCCTAGATTCGCTAGATACAATCACTTGATCAGGTTTCGCAAAAGCAGATTCTCTTCTCTTAGGCAAATAATGTTGATTGACTGGTTTTGACAAATCATTTTTCACATCAACTTAGGAGGCAAACCATGGTTTTGAAATTTGAGGTCTTTTAGATTTAAACGCATTTGGTTATCTGATAACTGATTGGTTTCTGAGTGATTGTAAAAATGGTTTCCCTAAGACTGATGTTTTTGCAAACTTAGTATCTACACTATTTCCTTTTAACTTTATTAATTTATTTTTTAAAGCCGCAATTGCAAACATCTTTTCTTGAATGTGAGCTTTTAAATCAGCATTATTAGCAAGCAAAGAATGTTGGGATTAAAAGACTTCTTAGTGCTGTTGAAATTACTGTTGCAGGTTATGAAGTTACTGCTGCTAATATGGAAGTTACTACTGCTGGTTATAGTTACTACTGCTGGTGAAGACTGCAGGAAATATTCTAAGTCATTACTACTGCTAGAATAAAGTTACAACTGCTAGTGTAAAAGTTAAGACTGTTAGAGTGTTTCTGCTGCTAGAGTTAAGTTAGTTCTGTTAGTATATATGTTAGTACTGCTTATGTGATAAGTATAATATATTTTTGTAAAAGATACGTATAAGTTATTTGATTAGAAGATCATGATAACTTAGGAATGGATTGTAAGCCAGTAGGACTCCTTAGTGTATAAAAGGAGGTCCTAGGGCATTAGGTTAAACATCTCATATCTCATCTCATACATCTCATCTAGAAATCGTTTTGTTATAGCTTCAAGGTTTTGTATAACCCTAACACTATTAAGAGTGTTCGTATTAATATATGGAGGCTTAAAGTTTGGTATTATACAATCTTGTTTATTACTGTTTTATTGATTATTCTTCTTTGTATCATAGACTAGATTCCGCATAGTCTTTGATATATTCAATCAAAGTTTCTACCATAGTTGTCTTGGATTTATTCAATACAACAAGCCTTTTACAAGCTAAGCAAGATTCATTCAGGTGGGATCAACAAGTGTTATCAGAGCTTGTTGAGAAACTTTGAATAAGAAGAAACAATCTACACATACCAGATCTATTTTTTTGTGAAAATATGGAGTCAGTATCTGCACTAATGGTTGCTGCTGCAAAACTTCCAGTGCTCAATCCAGGCGAATTTGAGCTTTGGAAGATGAGGATCGAACAATACTTCTTAATGACTGATTATGCTCTTTGGGAAGTAATCTTAAATGGTGACTCACCTCTGCCAACGAGAACTATTGATGGTGTTAAGACATCAGTACCTCCTACTACTGCAGAACAGAAGCTAGCAAGGAAGAATGAGTTAAAGGCAAGAGGTACTTTGTTGATGGCTCTCCCAAATGAACATCAACTAAAGTTCAACACCTACAAAAGTGCCAAGTCTCTGATGGAAGCTATTGAGAAGAGGTTTGGAGGTAATAAGGAGTCAAAGAAAGTACAGAAGACACTTCTTAAACAACAATATGAGAATTTTAATAGAAAAAGCTAAGAAGGACTTGACCAGATCTATAATAGGTTGCAAAAGCTTATCATTCAGCTAGAGATTCATGGAGAAACTATTTCTCAACAAGATGTGAATATGAAGTGATTAAGAAGTCTGCCATCTGAGTGGAAGACTCATACCCTGATTTGGAGGAATAACCAGATTTAGAAACTCTAAGCATGGATGACTTGTATAACAATCTGAAGATTTATGAAGCTGAAGTCATAGGGTCATCTAGCACAAGCCAAAACACACAAAACGTAGCTTTCGTGTCTTCCAATAGCACTGGCAGCACCAATGAAGTAGTTAAGACTGCTCATGGTGTTTCTGCTGCTAACTCCAAGGCTAATGCTTCTACGTTACCAAATGTTGTTAGTCTAAGTGATGCTGTGATCTACTCCTTCTTCGCTAGTCAGTCTAACAGTTCATAATTAGACAATGAAGACCTAAAGCAAATTGATCCTGATGATTTAGAAGAGATGGACTTGAAATGGTAGATGGCAATGCTGACAATGAGAGCAAGGATATTTCTCAAGAAGACTAGAAGGAATCTAGGTGTTAATGGGACCGATACCATTGGCTTTGACAAGACCAAAGTGGAATGCTATAAATGCCACAAAAGAGGTCATTTTGCTAGGGAGTGTAGGGCACCTAAGAATCAAGACAGCAGAAACAAGGAGCCTACCAGAAGGACTGTGCTAGTTGAGGAAACTACTTCTAATGCCTTAGTGTCTCAGTGTGATGGATTTGGCTATGATTTGAGTGACCAGGCTGAAGAAGGACCTACCAATTTTGCACTTATGGCTTATACTTCTTCAAGTTCTTCAAGCTCAGACACTGATTTGAATAAAATAATAGTATATATATAATAAAATATATATTCTAAAATAATACCAAATAGTTATAGTATAGAGAGTTTCCCGTTTAATATAAAATTGCTTGAGGACAAACAATAGTATATTTCCCAAGTGTCGTATCCCGACGAGAAGTGAATTAAAATTTCTCAAAAGTATTTTGTTTGATGCTCGAATACCCAATATTTTTGTTTTTGATATGTAATTCTAAAAACTCAAGGGAAATCAATTAAAAGAAAATATTCAAATAAGGCAACTAATGAATAAGGCTAAAAACGTTAACGGGAAAATAAAAAACGCGTCTAATTAACCAACTATGACAAATTTAAACCCTAAAAATGCAAATTATCACTTTTTAAATCCTAAATGACTTAAAATAATTTTCAGATAAGAAATTATATTTTTTTGATTTTGATTTTATTTATTATGAATTAAAAACTATTTTAATCTAGAAAACTGATTAAAAATACTAAACTAATTCTAAAAATTCTAGAAAAATTGTGAAAAGTGCTTTAGACTATGTAGAATCTATGAAAAATAAAAACTGGACAATTAGCTGAAGAAATAAGCAGAAAATAAGCAAAGAAGCACGAATAAGCAAAACTGAGAAAGTGACTATAAGAATTAAATGGCACACATCTATAAACGAAAAAGACCCAAGGGCAGTTGGTGATGAGTGTGTGTGTTAAGGCGTGCTATAAGAAAGAGGGAGGTCACAGGTTCGAATCCTGTGGCTTCCTTTTTTATAAAACTAATTTTTTTTTCTTTTTGAAAAAGCTCAAATATAAGCAAAAAACAAAACAACTTTCATTAAAACTTAAAAATAAGCCCGGAAAAAGCTATTTAAAACAGACAGATTGCTAATTAAGACTCAACATATAATGAGCTAAAACTAGTGGACTTTTTGAAACATAATAAGCTAATGGAAAGTCATTAAGCTCAAAACAGACCTAGATCAGTATCTATTAAGCACTTAGGGGTAAAAATAAGTAGACAAGTTAAGCTTAAAACTGACAGAGAACATTAAGAAAGGTTGCTTAACAAGGCCTATTAAAGACTTACACTCCTATTTTTAAACTTAAGACTAAGAACTAATTAGCAAAATTTTTTAGCTAAAATTGGGAAACAGATTTAGGAAAAGCTTTAATAAGCACTAAAAATCTAGAAATAAGCAAATTACAAAAGCTAAACAAGCATCAATAAGCTAAAAGATAGAGGAGTCTAAACAGAACTTAACTGACTTTTGACTATTTTTGATCTAATAATTAGGACACTTAAGCTATAGGTAAAAGCTAAAGAGATGAAAACAGATCAAGATCTAAACACTAATGACTCAAATAAGCTCGAGCAAAGCAAATAAGTACAAGAAATAAACTAGAAAAGTAAATTTAAAAATGCATACTATACTATTATTTTTGGACTTTTTGCTTTTAAAGTGACTACTAGCAGACCTAAAAATTGAGACTCAAAAAGATTATGACCAACTAATAACTCAAAACAGATGAGCTTTAGACTATAATAAGCTAAGATTAACTAGGATTAAAACAATTAAAAGCTAGATTAATGACAAAAGCTTACACCAAAAAGCTATCCTGCTCAAACTAAAACCACTTTACTAAACTATTTTTTGACCAAAACTCTTAAAGAGACTATGTGACTTCAAAACATATGCATAATGACATGAATTGAGCTCTTAATAATCACAAAAACACTACACCTAAAACTCATTTTTATAAATCAAAGGTTAACTCAATTTGGAATGCTTATGATTTGGCAGATTCAAATCTTTGATACAGCAAACTAAATATCTTATCAAAACCTATTATGAGCTAATGAAAACTACTAATTCGAATATTTTAAAGCTTATGAAACTGACTTGATAACCCTAAAACAGATTTAAACCTGATTTGACCTATTTTGAATCCTTATCCCAAACACCCCTTTAAATCTCTAAAATCCATTTTATAACTAAAGCTGACCAAATTAAGCTTTGAATTTTAAAAACAGATTAAGTCCTGTGATTATTAAAGACAATTAAGCTAAAATCTAAAGAGAATAAGCACTTAACTATAAGCTATACTATTAGGCTACTTAAACTAATAAATGAGCAAATTGATATAAAACTAAACTTAAACTAATCTAAGCTCATAACTTGACATATTAAGCTAAATTAAGACAAACTAAGCAAGAATAAGCAGATAATAAGCATACATAAGCAGTTCCATTATCAAAATAGAAAAATAAGCTAAAAGGAGAAAAAGAATGGCACCTTTATCCTTTGCTCAAAAAAAGGATCACAGATGCTCAAAAGAGCTTATATACAAGCTGCTTAAATAATAAGCTATGAATAAGCCCTATAAGCCTATCCATTTCTGGCTTATCTTCCACTTGACTTATTCAACTTTTTGAGTAAATTTTGAAGTAAATGCTTATTCAGTTTAAGCTTTAGATGAGCCAAACTAAATAAGCAGTCGCTTAAAACAGTGAAGACAGCTTAATTAGCTTATTAGCTTATTATTAAACAAGCTCAAATTATGATTGCATTTAAGGTAAAAACAGAATTTAAAGCGGAATGAAATTAAATTTTATTAATCTTAAAAGTGATTACAAGCTGCTTAAAAAGAAATTACATTCAAGAGAAAACAATAAGCTAAGATAACAATTAAGCTACTCAAAACTTGAATTAAGCTAAAATCCTACACGCCTTGCTCTGTGTGATCAAGCGCTCTATTTATAGGGGTGAGAGGAACCTTCTAGCCTTCAGGACGCTCCCCAATCTCTAATCCTAGCCCTTAATCAATAACCGCCTCCAATTCATCAACATTTGAGCCGTTAGACCGTGTCCACATTTAATTGACCAATAAGGTGATGTGGGATTGCCAGCGTGGTTAATAAGGATGTTAGAGGTGTCAGAATTATACTTCCATAAGGATGGTGAGTGAGTACTTTGGTGGATTTACCCTGCGTTTTGTGTAATTTTAGGAGGGAAAAGGAAAATGATAAATAGTAATTAGCTTTGACCCATTTTATAACTTTAGGTTGATCGGGTTTATAAAAGTGGACTTAGGCCTTGGTGTTGGGCTTTTGATGGGTTAAAGGATTTTAAGGCTTATAAAAGGCTTAAGGTTTATGGTAACATTCTTATTGGGCTGACCCGACCCAATAAAATGGGTCCGACTTGGTCCGTAAAAGATGGGTACGCCTTTGACTTCGATTTTTCACGCTCTTTCCAATCCCGTGCTCGGATTTGTCCGTTTTGCTTTGTTTTGTCCTTTTATTAAATATTCGTTACCTGCACAATACAAATTACAAAACACATATATACCATGTATTTTCCATGCATTGTTGGTCTTTTAAGCTTATTTTAATAAGGTTAAATGATATGTGATTAAACACATATAAAAAATCCCCCATACTAAGCTATTGTCGTGTCCTCACGCAATGTCATAAACACACACTTAATAAACCAAAAATTTCAACCCCCTTAGACTAATTACCTCGAAAAGTAGGTAAGTGTTCATCAAAGGGGATTAAGAAATCACTAGTTTTGAAAAGCTCCCCGTTTTACCATTTTTATTTATTTATTATCTTTCATATATTTCATAACTTCATGGAACAAGTCACACTAAAAGGATAAATTCATCGTCCTTGATTTTCCACCCGCCCCAAACAAAGCTTAAAAACGAAATCATTATTAAATTTAAGTTAAGATGCTAACACTACTAATAAATGCTAATTGTGAATGCATAGCTACTTTCCGCTCCCTTATTCCTAGATCCTCTAAAGCTTTTATTATTATTATTCATGACAAATAAATTAATGTCTTATTCACATAAAGTAAACCCGGTTTAGACCACAATTAGTTTGAAATCCTTTCCTAAAGAGACGATGTGGTGAGAATAAGGGTCCCACATAAGGTTTCTAATTTGTTCGCACAGATTTAGGGGTTATCCATTTTAGATAACCCCAGAGTCCGAAATTTGGCTTATTATTATTATTATTATTAGGTTCCATAAGGGAAAACTTGAGCAACGGTGAATGGTCCGGTCCAACGGGTTTTGAGCTTGCCCGAGAAAATCTTTAATCGAGAATTGAAGAGAAGAACTCGATCACCAACGTTGAAAACGCGGTTCTTAATCTTGGAGTCATGAATCTTCTTTGTTTTCTCTTTGTAGATTAAAGAGTTCTCGTAAGCTTGATCCCGGAGTTCATTTAATTCATTCATTTGAACTTTCTGGTGATCACCCGCGGTCTTAAGGTCAAAATTACAATGTTTTAAGGCCCAATAGGCCTTGTGTTCAAGTTTAATAGGAAGATGACAAGCCTTTCCGTACACTAGCTTATAAGGAGTGCACCCGATGGGTGTTTTGAAAGCGGTACGGAAGGCCCATAAAGCATCATCTAACTTATCGGACCATGAAGCATGATTTTCACCTACGGTCCTTTCTAAAATACGTTTCAAACCACGATTTGAAACCTCCACTTGTCCACTTGTTTGTGGATGATACGCGGTAGAAAGACGGTGGGTAACTCCATACTTAAGCATGACTTTTGCGAATTGGTCATTGCAAAAATAGGTACCGCGATCACTGATTATAGCACGAGGAGTTCTAAATTAGGCAAAAATATATTTTAAGAATTTAACAACAACTCAGGTATCATTAGTGGGGAGTGCTTTTGCTTCAACCCATTTAGACAAGTAATTAACGGCCACGAAAATGTACTTGTTCCCTCGAGAAGACGGGAACGGGCCCATGAAACCAATGCCCCACACGTCAAAGATCTTGCATACTTAAATTGCATTTTGAGGCATTTCATCCTTTTATGAGATTTTTCCTTAATGTTGACATGAGTCACAAGACTTAACCATGTCGTGGGCATCGTGGTAAATTGTCGGCCAATAGAAACCGGAATCAAAGACTTTTTAGCGGTGTAGTTGGCACCATGATGTCCCCCGGTGGGTCCATTATGGCAAGCCGTAAGGATATCAACGGCTTCTTGGCCGTAAACACATCGTCTAATCATTTGATCCGCACAAATTCGAAACAAGTAGGGGTCGTCCCAAAAATAATGCTTAACATCCTTAAAGAACTTTTTCTTTTGTTGGGACGACATCCCTTTCACAATAAAATTCCCCGCATGGTAATTTGCAATGTCGGCAAACCATGGGGTACTAGAATCACCATGAAAAGATATCATTCCAAGGGTCTCGAGAGGAAATGATTCATTAATTTCCTTTTTCTCGAGATCACCTTGATGAGGGTTCTCTAATCTAGACAAATGGTCGGCCGCGAGATTCTCCGATCCTTTTTATCACGAATAATGACATCGAATTCTTAGAGTAGGAGAATCCACCAGAGCAATCTCGGCTTAGCATCTTGCTTAGCAAGAAGATACTTGAGAGCCGAGTGGTCCGTATATACTATGGTCTTTGATAAGACTAAGTAAGGCCGGAATTTCTCGAAAGCATACACCACGGCTAATAATTCTTTTTCCGTTGTAGTGTAATGTGCTTGAGCATCCGTCATGGTCTTACTTGCATAGTGTATAGGCTGAAAATGTTTGGTCTTTCGTTGCCCCAAGACTGCACCTACCGCATAATCACTAGCGTCGCACATAATTTCAAATGGTAGGTCCCAATCGGGGGCAACTAAAATCGGGGCTTCGGTTAACTTTTTCTTAAGTATATTAAACGCTTCAATACATTCTTTCGAGAAAATAAACGGAGTTTCTTTTTCAAGAAGATGGGTCATCGGCCGGGCGATTTTAGAAAAATCTTGAATAAATCGACGATAGAACCCGGCGTGACCTAAAAACTTCGAACACCTTTAACGGAAGTCGGATGAGGGATTTTAGCTATAACATCAACTTTAGCTCAGTCGACCTCAATCCCGGACTTTGAAATCTTATGGCCGAGGACAATGCCCTCTTTAACCATGAAATGGCACTTCTCCCAATTTAGAACTAAGTTGGTATCTTCGCACCGTTTTAGCATTTTGTCTAAATGGGAGAGGCAAGACGAGAAAGAATCCCCGAAGACCAAGAAATCTTCCATGAAGACTTTCATTGTTTCCTCAATCATGTCGTGGAAAATGGCCATCATGCACCTTTGGAACGTGCCCGGAGCATTACATAAGCCGAAAGGCATACGTCGGTAGGCAAACGTCCCATAAGGGCAAGTGAAGGTGGTCTTCTTTTGGTCTTGCGAGTCAAAAGGAATTTGAAAATATCCGGAAAATCCATCTAGAAAACAATAGTATTCATTCCCTGTTAAACGTTCTAGCATTTGGTCCATAAAAGGCAACGGGAAATGGTCTTTACGAGTGGCATCATTAAGCTTTCGGTAATCAATACAAACTCGCCATCCCGTAACTAACCTAGTGGGTATTAACTCATTATCTTCATTTTCAACTACGGTCATGCCACCCTTTTTAGGCACACAATGAACGGGGCTCACCCACGGACTATCAGAGATAGGGTAAATCAATCCGGCATCAAGGAGTTTGATAACTTCCTTTTTGATAACCTCATGAATTTTCGGATTCACCCTTCTTTGATGTTGAACCGCCGGTTTGAAGTCGTCTTCCATTAAGATCTTGTGAGTACAAAAACTAGGGTCGATACCCTTAATGTCGGAAATTTTCCATGCGATGGCCCGTTTGTGTGACTTAAGAACCTTTAAAAGGGCGGCTTTTTCTTCATCTTTTAACTCCTTAGAAATTATGACGGGTAATTTATCGGTTCCTTCTAAAAATGCATATTCTAAATGAGAAGGTAAATCCTTAAGCTCGAGTTCCGGTGGTTCTTCGATTGAAGGCTTCGTTAAAGTAACATCAACTTGCTTAAGGTCGTCATTCTTCATCGGAGGGAGAGTCAGAGACGGGTCTTCATTTAACAATTTTTCAAGGTAAAGAATGTCTCCCTCCGTGTCGTAATAATCATCATCTAAATTAGAAAGCTCTTCCGGGGTATGTAGAAAAGTCTCAATTTCTTCCAAAATGAAATCTCCTCCTTCAAAAGGAGTGAACGAGGGGGAAGAAGAAGCGATGATAGGATCCGAAGGAGTGGGATTGCCACTTGACGAACTATCCGAAAATCCGAGCACTTCTTGAGCATACTCCTCACAAGCAACGTCTATGACATTTACTTGATTAATCGTTTCGTAACTACGGGAGTCTCTCGAAGTTTGCCCGACTTTAAACATAATGGCCTCATCATCGACTAGTAGAGTTAATTCTTCACCATAAACATCGATTACAGCCCTTGTTGTCCTCAAGAAAGGTCTTCGGAGAATGAGGGGAACCCGAGGATCAACATCGTAATCTACTACAACAAAGTCGGCCTGAAAATAAAACTTTCCTACTTTCACAAAAACATTTTTGGCAACTCCTTTCGGGTGAACGGTTGATCGGTCTGCGAGTTCGAGTATCATGCGAGTCGAGGTGAGTTCCGGGAGCGAAAGCTTTTTTCATACGGACAGAGGCATTAGATTAATTCTAGCGCCAGCGCCAAGATCGGCCAAGGCTAAGCATTCATCTAGCTCCAAAAAATCATACTGAATAAGAAACTTGCCGGGGTCTCCAAGTTTTTTGGGCAACTTCTTAAGGAGCACCGCCAAACAATTCTCATTTAACGAGGTACTTGCTAATTCGAACAATTTTTCCTTATTACTTAGAAGAATCTTGAATGTAGAAGCAAACTTTGGCATATAAAGAAGAGCATCCGCGAAGCTAATATCGAAGTGTAATCTTTAAAAGATTTAAAGAAACTTCAACATTTGATTATTAGCTTTTTTACGGAGCTTTTGGTCGTTAAGCCTCGAAGGATAAGGTATTGACAGTTTAGGATTAGTCTTCGGAGCAAATTCGGGTTCCGAAATCAGGTCTTGGACAACCGAAGGTTGGACGTGTGCGGTACTTCCTAAACTTGTATTTTGCACTTTCTCCTTTGTCGCCTTGGTTTCATGTTCCACTTCCTTCGGAGGAGGAGAAGGAGTAGGTGGAATCGTAGGTCCATCAGCAGCACCACTTCAGGTAGTGATTGCTTTCACATCTCCTCTCGGGTTAGCAACGATATTACTAGGAAGTGATCCCGAACCCGAGGAATTTTGATTCTGCATATTAGTTAATATGTTCATTATTTGATTATTTTGATTCTCTATCTTATTGGTTCTTGCATCA
>BQNB010183684.1:0-12381 GCA_026074375.1 Tanacetum coccineum
ATATTCTTGGCTTTGATTTTTGTGACGAGTGACTGAGAGGATGTGATATGAGTGAGGGATCTGGGTTTATTTGTTGTGTTTGGTGTTTGGATGGGGATTTTGATATGGGTTACAAGTATTGGTGAAGGATTGACGATTGGGATTTGTTTGTGATGGTTTTGGGTTTGTTTGTGATGAATGTTTTGAGTGTAGATTTTTTGTTTAGCTGGGAGATTGGGTATTATGAGATCGAGGGTTATGGCTTTTTTGTTATATTTTTTTGAATATGTGATTGTTTGAGGATCTTGGTTATGCGTCATTTTTGTTGTGATTGCGAAATGATTTGGGTTGTGTTTTATGTGATCTGGGTGATTTTTGATTGTGTTTGTGATTTTTGTTGTGTTTGGTTGTGAATGATTTTTTTGTGAAGATATGAAACTTTGTTATGGGATTTGAGTTGTATTTTAACAACTTGTGTTGTTTTTTTATGATTTGTTGAGTGATTTGTGTGTATTTGTGTGAGCAGATTTGGGTTATGATTTTGTGAGTTAGATCTGGGTTTTTGATTTTGGATAATCTTATCTTTTAGAAAGATAAGATTTTTTGTGTGGTTGAGGTGATAAAGCTGAAGTTTTTGTCTTAAGGTTTTGGTGTTTTTCTTCAGTTCTCGAACAAAAGGTGTTTTTGCGTTGTTTTTGGCTTTTTATTAATAATAGTTTCTCCTCCTCAAAAGTTGCAACATCAGTAGCAATTTTTAAAGTTACACTATTATAACAAAGCTCAAATGCTATTAGTGATCTTTTTAAAAGGACCTGGATCATAAGAATAACCCATAGGCTCTGATACTACTTGTTGGTCCCTATTATCGTGCAAACATATGAATATATTACACGAGACCGATAAGATACTAATAACACAATTTGTACTTTTCAACGTTTAACTCTTTGTTGATATAGATCAACGAATTATACCCGATTGTTGACGGAACAACAACCGGGATTGAATGACAAATAAACTCTTTTAATATGAACCACAAGCATCTTGGGTTTGTGTGTTCTAGGAGATGATAAAACCTATTAACTATAGTACAGTGTACTACTTTATGTTTGTTTAGAAATGCATACTTTCTCTATTTTACAACCTGATACTTATAAAAGAATATGTGAAACTTCTCTTGGAAGCTTCACAAAAGTCCAAGCAACCACCCTTGTACTTTGTCTTCTTTTTCTTCTTTTGCTTTATAGTAAAGGTAAAGCTTTTAGCTTTAATAAAGTACAAGTAACCACTCTTGTACTTTATGTCTTCCTTTGCTTTTAGCTTTTAGGAAGTTCCCGCCAATATTTTCGGGTTGTATTCTTTCAGAGAAAGTCTTCAAGGAGTTAGTAAGCTATTGTCAACACTTACTAACTCCATCATCCTGATCTTGGTCCTTTCTTCACTCGTTGAGATCCACCTCAGGTTGTGCAGCTTTTAGCTTTAATAAAGTACAAGTAACCACTCTAGTACTTTATGTCTTCCTTTGCTTTTAGCTTTTAGGAAGTTCCCGCCAATATTTTCGGGTTGTATTCTTTCAGATAAAGTCTTCAAGATGTTAGTAAGCTGTTGTCAACACTTACTAACTCCATCATCCTGATCTTGGTCCTTTCTTCACTCGTTGAGATCCACCTCAGGTTGTGTCGAGTCTTTTCTTCAGACTCTAAAGAACTTTCTGAGGATGACTCGCTGAACATTTATTCGTTCAACGACTTATTTTTTTACTTAGGATATTTTTCATACAAAATCCTATACATGGACAATTAGTCACTAAATTGACCTAACAGAATATTCTAAGAATTCTTAACTTAGAGTGAAAGGATGGATGTTATGGGGGGAAGATTTGAAATTTGAATTTCAAATGTATTAGGCACATGCTAGATTAGAGGAAGATATAAGTATGGGTTGTATGTGAGTTGCCATGATGTAATGTTGATGGGATGAAAAGGAGCCTCTTGATCATGTTTGAAATGAAGGATATAGATGATATGTGAATGGTAAGTAGGATAGGTGAAGTGGCATGATCAAGGGTGGATAAAGAAGTGTGTTTGTTTAGATGAAGAAGTGTGTTTGTTTGTAATTTTAATTTTAAACCAAAGGAGGAAAAGAGAGTGAGGTAAGATGGATTGATGAAGTTATATGATCAAGGGATAAGATGATAGTGTGTGTGTGTGTGAAATTCAAATTGGTTTGTGAGGAAGAAGATGAATAGGAGATATGTGGTGGAGAATGGTTTGATGCGATGTGAAGGAGCATATGTTGGAATGTTGGAGGAAAAGAAGTACACAAGGTACAATGGTGTAAAAGAATATGAGTTGTCCTATGTGGGTATTATTTAGGGAATGTTTGAGTGAAGAAGATTTTAGGCTTGGAGATGGTTTGAAGTAGAGAAGTATGAAGATGATGATGATTAGAGTGAAATCAAAGGATTGTTTTGGGTTTATAATCACATATCCAATAAGAGAGAAAAGAGTGGGCATATGTGATTATGAGATGGTTTAAAAAAGGAGTGTTTAGAGTGTGTGAAAGATATAATCATTTGTTGGGTAAGAAGGGTAAACAAATGATTAGGTAAACAAATGATTAGGACGGATGTGTTGTAGGAAGTATGGTATGGAAGTGTTGTATGGAGAAGTGTGGGAGTTTGTAAGACATCTTGTACATGTGAGGAATACAAGTGTGAGTTTTGATGAGGTGTCATTTTATACACTTTTTCCGGGTCGTTTAACCCCCAAAATCATGTGTTTATGCCCAAAATAGGTACTTAATCATTCCTTTTCAGGTATTTCGCATTTGTAAGACATTTAGATGGATTACACGTGACTTGGGCTCATTTGGAGAAGAAACGAATGAGATTACAAACCAACACCAAGACTCTTGAAGATTTGTGCTCACAGAGCCTAGAGACGACGTCATAAGCCATACACGACGCTGTCACAACTCATCAAGTGATGGCGTCACATATTTCAAGACGGCGTCAGCCCGCACCGACTCAAATTCATATCTAGAAGATTCATTTTACGACGGCGTCACGATTAAAACGCGACGTCGTCGCGTCGATTTTCTTATATATACAAACCCGAATTTAGGGTTTTGAGTGTGTAACTTTAGAATAAAAAGAGGGTACGAACCTAGTTCGTTTAGCAGCTATAGGAGACGATTTTAGGGCCTAAAAACCCTATTGTACCTCTTGCAATTCATGTTTTAATCAAGTAAAGTTTACTTAATCATTCAATATGTCTATGCATTGTTTGATCTATTGTTCTTGCTTTATCTTTAACATGCTTGGCTAAACCTATTATTGTGTTCATTTATGTTTGTATGAAACTTAGAATGTAGATCTTAGTGATGTTGCTTCTTGTGATGGATGTGCACGTTAGGTCTTAGAAAACCAGCTTTCTGTCTATAATCGCTGTTGATATGTCTAGGGAATCATGATTATGTAGAAAGGATACCATCGGGTAACAGGCTTCATACTACCTTGCCCCCTAATATGGTTGATCCACTTTTAATGTATTTTACATGCACTTAGTAAACTCCTAGGGGCCGTGTAATAGTCTTCATACTACCTTGCATGTGCGTTGCTCTAGCGGCATACTAAGTAGACGGCGGGTTCGTGTAATTCGTTCATGCTTTAGGAAATAATTACATAGATCATCACAAGTGTGACAAGGCAACAACACTAGGAGAAGCAATCTAGGGAGTAATACATGATTAAATAGACACAATCTTTTATCTTATTGTTATCACCATTAGTTTAGATTATTATTTAGTTTAATAGCTAAAACCAAACCACTCTCTCAATTATATGATTTTACCTGCTTTTATAAAATACAAAAATACAAAAAGAATCTTCCCTCAACCCTTAGAATTCTGTTAGACCGTGATCAAGCCTTCCCAACCTATTCCTCGAGTGAACGATAAACAACCCCGAGTCTTGCCCATACTACACTACAACGATTAGGTGCACTGCCTAGGGAGTTGTAAAACTTCTCGTGTAGAAGTCCTACGACGACCGCACACCAAGTTTTTGGCGCCGCCGCCTGGGGAATAGTTAGGTATTGATCATAGTTTAACTTAGTTCTACTTGCTTGAATCCTTTCAAGTAAGACTTTAATTCTCGCATATTAGCTTTCTTGTAGCCTATCTTTTCTTTGTGTTAATTGTTTCGTAACCCATTCTCGTCAACCACCATGGGAGACGAGAATCCTATCCGTACTCTAGGAGATTACTCCAGACCAAGCCACGAGGGCTATAGGAATACCATCGAGCTCCCCGAAGGGAACAACATGGTACCTCTTCGATCCGACACCATCCAGTTGGTGCAAAACGGATGCTCATTCCATGGACTACGGTCCGAGGATCCAAATCAACACCACAAGGATTTCCTTAAACTTGTGGACTCACTTGACCTTGACGGTGAAAACAGGGAAAGAACACGCCTGCGTTTATTTCAATTTTCCCTACGCGATCAAGCTAGCAATTGGCTTGAACGCCTTCCAACAGGATCCATCTACACATGGGAGGATCTTACTACCCAAGTCCTTGCTCAATTCTTTCCGCCAGGAAGGACCGCAAAACTCCGCAATGATATCCTGATGTTCCAACAACATCATGGAGAATCTATATCCGAAGCATGGACTCGTTTCAAGGACTTACTCCAAAAAGTCTCTCATCATGGCATCGATCTTTGGCTCCAAGTCTAAATTTTTTATGACCATGTGATGACATTAAATAACGTCTATTTTATAACATCATTTATCTCACGATATTAACCCATTTTGTATAGTTATTGCAAAGAATTGTTACTTAATCGTTTATATTTGAGAATTGCAGTAATTATGGAGTAATTGGTGAAAGATAGCAAAAGGCGCGCATTCTGGAGCTTAAATGAAGATATTTTGAAGATTACTATTATGAAGACTAATACGTCGTATCTATCAAGGAAGATACGGCGTATCCGTGCCTGCACTCACCAATGACCACAGAGGATAAAGCTCAATACGCCGTATCCAGAGAGACTCAATACGCCGTATTCAAAATAAGGAATCAATATAATATTCTGGAAGATATCAAGTGTGGTCCCTACTCCAAGAAATCCCCAATACGCCGTATCCAATACTTGGATACACCGTATCGAACCGACTTCCAGACCTTATAAATAGAAAACTCAAAAATGAGTTTTAAGTGTGCTACATCATATTCTCGATACTAAACCATAAAAGTCGATTTTCAGAGGAGAAAAAGAGCAGAAGAGGTCGAGCAACGTTATCAATTCCATAGGAGACATCGTGTAATTCCATATACTTTAGGAATCGTTCAGTTTTTGGTATCATTCGTTAACTCGGTTAGTTTACCTTGGATAAATAATTGCTCTTGTATTTATTATGACGTTTGAAGGCTAATACCTTCGGGTATTAGCCATTATTATGAAGATCTGAATGTTTGGTGTAACATCCGGCAATTTTCAGAATTTTAAATGACTATTTTACCCTTTGATTTTTTGGGTCTAACTTGACTTTTTGACTTTTGGTCTTTTATTGTCACATAAAAGCGATTACCGCGTAACCGGTAAAATTTTCGGAACATATTTTAAATAATAAATCATATTTATTATTACATCTCTCATGTGCAAGTTATTTTAACTTATTTGACTTGAAAACGAAAAAGATATATGTTATTCCTAAGCTGACTTATAAAAAACGACCCATTAAATCACGTTTTCACGACTCGGACTCTAAAGCAATTTGATGTAAAACGACATTCCAGACAACTTTTTAGTTTTGCCCGAGACCCGAAAACAAGCAGAAGGTGACTAAAATATCATCGCAAGGTTTTGAAAACTGCACACAGCGTGTGCCGACATAAAAATAATTAAATTTATATTTAATTATCACAATTTATTTAATGAAAATATTAAATAAAGTCATTTAACATTTTATTCAAAAACCTTTGTTGATAACGCATTTATTCGGGTTAAAAATTATTTTTTTCGAACAAGACATAATCGGGTTACCAAATAAATAACAAATATTTTTATAAATGTTATAAAAATATTTATGAAATACTATCAAGTAAATACTCATTTTTATCAAAAAAATAATTTGAAACGCAATGGCGCAAGTTTCGGCTTTTGAATCATCCGTTAACTAGTCCAAACGAGACCCGAACCGTTATATTACAAAAATTACACTTCGGGTCCCTGTGAAAATATTTACAAAATTCACCCCCATCTATTTGTGACTTGTCTTTTTATTCTATATATATATATATAGATATATATATATATATATATATATATATATATATAAGTTATACATATTTTTTCATTTCATTTCTTATAAAAACACACACACATGCTCTCTCTTCTCTCCCAATTTTTCCGGCAACCACCACCGGCCGGATTCCGGCCACCATCTCCGCCGTCGTCGCCGAAAAACTTTTCCGGCGAGTTTTCCGACCAAGTCCCAAAAGCCTCCCCATCACCCGATCTACCCGATCCCCACCACCACGCGCCGCCACGCGCCTATATCCACCACCACAGCCGCCCCCCTCCTTCGGCTGCTACCCCACGACAGCCCACACCACCTCGTTGTCATCATCACCACCTCGCTGCCGCCACCACCAGACCACCCATAAGGGTGCGTTTTGTTATGTCCTCAGCCCACAAGGGTGCGTTGGTTATGGTTCTCGCACCAAGGGTGCATTTGGTTTTCTTATAAGCATCAACAAGGGTGCGTCTGGTTTGTAAAACGACCACATAGGGTTCGTTTGGTTTTATAAACACCCACGAGGGTGCGTTCGGATCTGGGTCAGCGAGTAGGGTGCGTTTGGTTTTTAAAAACGTAAAGGGGTGTATGTTTTTGGGTTTAACAGCGAGTAGGGTGCGTTGGTTTAGCAGAAAAACGACATAGGGTGCGTTTGTTTTGTTTTCGACAGCATAGGGTGCGTTTGGTATAAGAAAACAGCGAGAGGGTGTGTTTGGGTTAACTGTTCCATCATAAGGGTGCGTTTGGTTTGGCAGTTGCGCCACAAAGGGTGCGTTTGGATATAGGTTTAGCATTAAGGGTGTGTTTGGCTGTGCAGAATCACAGCAAGGGGTGTGTTTGGGTTAACAGGAAACCCCAAACTGGGTGTTTGGGTGTTGCCGGAAACCAATAAGGGTTGCATTTGCGTTTGGGTTAAGAGAAGACATCAAAGGGGTGTTTGGTTGGCTGTGTAACCGCACAAAGGTGCGTTTGGTTTGACAGATTCACAATAAGGGTGCGTTTGGTTGTGCAGAAACGCCAAAGGGTGTGTTTGGATTAACAGTTTCACCACATAGGGTGCGTTTGGTTTTGACAGCAAGGGGTGCGTTTGGGTTAATATAAATCGACAAATAAATATATATCGTAAAATCTTATAAATATAAAACCGGATATATATTGGTGGTTTAAAATGGTTAAATAAATATGATATTTATTATTTTGTTTAGTTTTTTTTAGTTTAGATTAATTAAATTATATATATATATATTCTATTATATATTATATATATATAATATATATATATATATATATATATATATATAGAATTAGGATCAAATGAGAAGTTTTTTTAAAATAAGAAGGATAAGAAGTAAACTCATTATCGCTATCTGAGCATGCCATCCGACTTAAATTAGAAGCATATCCTATAATCTTCGATGCATTATAACGCATTCAAGCTTTTAATTAGATGCATATACATTATTAGATTGCATTTCCATGATTTCTCTTGTTTTTTGTTCCTCTGCATTGTGCTAAATCTGAAAATAATTTGCACCATCTACACTTCATAATTAACTTTCGAAAACTCGAAATGTGATCTTAATAGAATAGAAATGTCATCTAATGCAAGGGTCGATGCAATCTCATATGTGTGGTTTTAGATCACTTCTCACCCCTTTATATTTTAATTTTATTCTCATGGATCCCTACTCTCTCTCTCTCTCTATATTATTTATATATATATATATATATATTCTATATATATATATACTATATATATATATATATATTATATATATTTTATTATATATTATATCTAAAACAGCTGGGTGTTTGAAAACATTGAAACAGCGTAGTAAAATTGCATCATGGATTGAATTTCATAACATGGGAATTTGTGTTTAAACGAAAAGGTCATGACGGACATTTATATAATTAACTTTACTTAATAAAAATTCGTTACATATTCTATTATCTTAGATAAAAAACCGAATAAAGATGAAGTTATATTGTCTTAGATCGTTAATTTGTAATTATACAATATGCCAGATAAACGATTGAGAACTACAATTTTGTAAAAATGGGATAACTGTTTAACTAAGACCCGTCGAGGAAACGTATTCTAAAATTATAAAATATTATTTTATAATTCCCGATTAATGGACAAAGTAAAGACTTTAAAACATGTGTTTACTTTTATACAAGAACTTTTATTTAATTAAGTGGTGATTTCCGAAAACATGTCAAACTGTTTGGTTTAATTATTTACTCGCATTTCTTATATAATACTTGCAAAGTTTATATACATTTCCATATTAATCTTGGATTGTTTTTTGTCTTTGTCCATATAATTCACGGTATGAGTTATATAATTGTTATTTTTCATAAGTGATATATACGGCATATATTACACACTTTGCGTTTATTTTCGATTTATTTTATTTAACCAACCACCAAACTATTACAACTTGAGATCTAAATCTTTTATCAAAGTGTCACGTTGAGGTGACTATCCATCAGGAAACCAAAATTCACTATCCTAGGCTAGTGGGACTTAGCAGTTAAGTTAAGCTACAACTTCTTGGTCGAGTCGTTCCAGTTTTTGTTTCGTCTTGTACTCAATGTGTACATTCCCGCCAATCGTTCTTCATCATCAATGTGAGTTCATAGCCCCACGTTTTACATGATTTTGTTTTATAAGTTTTTGGGGTGAGAACATGCTTGTTTGCAAATTCATTCACATGATTAACTTATGCTTGTTACATGATCGTTTACAAATTGGTTTGCATACTCATTTACATAGTTCGCTATGGGATACATTATTTGACTTCATATTTGGTCACAAATAATACTTTACTTTGGAAATGATTAAGGATTAGTGAAGTGGATTGAACTAATAACTACAAGTTAATATGCGGGGTGTCTTGGATTGGGACATTGCGAGGGGCAATATTCATTACTGCTGGTGTTTTGGAGGGGACACCTGCGAGGGGTACATATTCATTAATGCCCTGGTGTTCTTGGAGGGGACACCTGCGAGGGGCACATATTCATTACTGCCCGGTGTTCTTGGAAGGGGGTCACATGTGAGGGGTACATATTCTATTAACTGCCGGTGTTCTTGGAGAGGACACCTTTGTGAGCGGGGTACATATTCCTTTTGTCCGAGTGTTCTTGGAGGTGGAACACTGTGAATGGGTACATTATGGTTTTCATTACTTGCTGGGTGTTTCTTGGACTGGGGACACTTCGATGGGTACATATGCATCGCGTTTCGTGAAAGTAGAAATACAAGTCAAAAGGTCAAAGTACTGCTAAGCAAAAGGTCAAAGTACTGCTATGTTGAAGATCGAAGTACTGCCTACTTAGTATGGAAAAGTCAACGTACTGCCGTGGATAAAGGAATCTTAAAGGATTATCATTTAAACGGTTATGTTAGTAATTATCTTGTAACAGTTATTTTAATGATTAGTATTGATTAGTGTTTATGATATACAAGGACTGTACAACTACTAGAGTTATCCTTATGTTTATAAAAGGATCTCTAGGAAGGTATTAAAAGATTAATCAAACGATTTGTATTATGAACCTTTTGAATCTGCCTAAATTGTAGATCCCTAATACAATACTAATAATTCTTGTTCGTTGTTCTATATCTTCTAATACCTTCCTAGAGATCCTTTTATAAACATAAGGATAACTCTAGTAGTTGTACAGTCCTTGTATATCATAAACACTAATCAATACTAATCATTAAAATAACTGTTACAAGATAATTACTAACATAACCGTTTAAATGATAATCCTTTAAGATTCCTTTATCCACGGCAGTACGTTGACTTTTCCATACTAAGTAGGCAGTACTTCGATCTTCAACATAGCAGTACTTTGACCTTTTGCTTAGCAGTACTTTGACCTTTTGACTTGTATTTCCCAACAATCCTCCCCTAACTTGAATTCTACTTGCTTGACTTCAAGTTTCTTGATAGTTGGTCTTCTTTGTTCAGCATCAGTCTGTCTTGTCATTTAAGCAGTACTTGCCTTTAATCTTTTAAGCTTCATCCTTTGAGCAGTATCTTGTACACAATCTGTTTGAGTATCTTGAAATGTAACCCCTTGTTATGAACATAAACACTTCTCTTTGTCTTAGCATCAAACAGATTGTTCTTCTCAGCAACATGTCTTCTCAGCAACGTAAATGGTTTTTATGAGCCTTTACCAAGTAGCCATTTACTCTTGGGCTAGTCAGTTCTTTGGTACCTAGAAAAGGTAATAATCCATGGTAAACTGAAAACCACTTCAACACTCAGAACATTAATCATAGTGTGTTGAATACTATATGACTTTTGGTAAGTCATTACAACCATAAACGGATTTGATTAGTCTTTACCTGTAGCCGTTTGCTCAGGACTAGTCAACTCTCAGTAATAAAACATTGGTGAGTTGAGGACCATATAGTTTTGAGCAAACTATTAAAGCTATCAACGGATTTGAGTTCTCTTTACCAAAAGCCGTTTGCTTTGGAGTAGCCAATATTTCAGTGTAATACCATGGTGTATTGATCACCATACAATTTTTGGTAAATTGTCAACCATCAACAGATTTGAGATGTCTTTACCAAAACTGTTTGATTTGGACTAGTCAATTCTTATATCTGTGAGATATGGTGAATTGATTACCATTTGCTGTGTGGTGGTTAACCAACACTCAATCCCTTAAAACAGTTTGATTTTCAAATATTTGTGCTTTAAACCTTTTTGCACACTCAAATCTTCACAATATTTCAAAAACAACTTTTTAACTAGCAGTACTTTCAACAAGGTACTGTTTGGTTTACACTAGCAGTACTTTGAATAAGGTACTGCTTGTTCACAGTTAAGACTTTTTATCAAAACAAAATATATTAATCTCAAAGGAAAGTTTTGATAAATCATACCAGTTGTTTAAGAGTCATTACCATCTTCTGTTGTCCACAAAATGAACAGATGTATCAATGCAATGGCTATCTCACTTTCATCTTCAACTTCCATTCCATGTTCCAGCATCCTTATCATCAACTCTCTAGATAGAGGATATCTTCTCTCAGCCAGCATATGAATCATAGTGCCATCCTCTAACTCTAGTGTATGCACTCCTGAAGATTCATTAAGTCTCCACCTTATGATTTCCCAATCTTCTTGGTTCTTCCAGAAGTCATCATCACTAAGGGGAACTATCTACAAAGGAAAATTTGTTTCATTCAGGGAGATGGATACATCTCAATCAGGGAAGCTTTGGCTTTATGATGAAGTTTCGTACCACTTTGTTGTTTTTGTCTTCATCAAATAGGGAAGATTGTTGGATTCTTGATTTGATGAGACAAATTAAGATGAATGAAATAAGAGGGACTAATCTGGGACTTATCCAACATTAAATGAAGTTACAAGATAGTTTTTGACTACAATAATGATAACCGTTTACAAGTTGAGATAAATACATTAAGTGGTTTAATACAAAATAATTTGAATAAAGTGTCATTAATGTGGTTTAAATACTAATTAATGTTGATAAGTGTCAATTAAGTTTTCCTTTGTAACGTATTATGGTCTCTATTATATAAAGAGACATAGACTCATAGTTTTATCCATCCATAGAAAACACAGACTTCTCCAATGAGAGTCTGATTACAAAGTGTGTGTGCTTTGTATATTAGTTAGTTAGTTAGTTAGTACACCATAGTAGTTGGTGTAGCCCCATGTTATAGGTTGGGGTAAATAGGAATCGTTCAATGAAGAAAACCTTGTTTGATAATATTGCTTTCTTATTATTCCGCTGTGCATTCAATATTATCTGTAAAACTAATCCTAGATGAGCTAAAACGATTTTCTACAAGTTTTCCGGTGGCTGCTGATGGTGGCCGGAGGTTGGCCGGATCCGGCGGTGGCTGCCGAAAAAGAGAGAGAGAATGGAGTGTATGTGTGTGTTTATATTTTTGTAAATGATTTAAATGTATATAAATTATATATATATATAAATAAATGTGACAAGTCACAAATAGATGGGGGGTGAATTTTGTAAATATTTTCACAGGGACCCGAATTGTAATTTTTGTAATATAACGGTTCGGGTCTCGTTTGGACTA
>BQNB010183685.1:0-12381 GCA_026074375.1 Tanacetum coccineum
ATATCTTTTATTTAAATCCAATGTATCAGTTTAAACGACTTTTGTGTCGTTCTTATATATATCTTGTGCTGTTGATCTTGAAGTAACATGCCCCGGATCCTTATTCCGCTGCGACCCATTTTGGGGGTGTTACACTTTGTGTGACTAAATATTACAAAAGGCCACACAAACATAAAATTCATGTGGCCATTGGATGATCAATAGTCACACAAAATACACATTTCTTCACTTTAAACACCATATGGTCACACATATTAACACTTTTGGCCACTCTATGTTTAATTGTATGCGACTAAATATACAAAAAAACATGCTTTGTTGGTTGTACATTGTTTACGGTCACTAAATTGTACCTATTTAGTCACACAAAAAATGTGGATACAGACACTAAAGCTTATAAGTGTGACTAACTTGAATGCCTGACTGTAGGTGACCTACGGCCACGCGACCTTTTGTCCCCACATGAAACTTTTCACATTTGTGACTATATGTATATAGTCACACATTTTTGGTGTGACCAATACCACTTTTTGTACTAGTGTAATATAGATAAATTTGAACATGCATCTAAAAGTTTAAACAAGCTCATAGAGTGTCAGATAGTCGACAATTGAAGAAAGGTGTAGGCTATGAAAATTATAATGCAGTTCCACCTCCCCACACAGGAAATTTCATGCCTCCAACACCTGACTTGTCTTTTATTAGTTTAGATAAGTTTGTTAATAAGCATGTAGTTGAGAACAGTAAAGTTATGTCTAGTGAGAAAGAGCCTAAGGTAGTTAGGAAGAATGATGATGCCCCATGTATTGAAGAATGGGTGTCAGATGATGAGGAAGAAGATGTGTCTCAGCCTAAAATTTACAAAACCTAAAATAGATTTTAAAACACCTAAAATTATGATTGAAAAACAGACTCTGGACTAGAACTAAGAACAATATGACAGATTTAGTAAAAACTTGAACAACCAATAACTACAAAAGCAGATTTAAGAAAATTACTTCTAATGCATTAGATAGACCATATGAAGCATATAAACAACAACAAAACACAATTCAAGGGCAAGATCAAGATTTAAGTAACTTCAAAACCTCAGATTCAAATATTGAGTTCACAAATCCTTAAAACACAATATTAAGCTTAAACAACTACTAAAAATAGATCTAAAGACTACCAAAAGGACTATCAAACTTCAACTTTGGGTAAAAGTAGGCTTAGACAGCACTAACATGGGTTTGTGCTGTTAATGCCAAACACTCTCTTAAACATACAAAAACCATTTTAAGCTTATAAAACACAGATTTAAACCAACTTTTGTAAATACCAGATGTTTACTAAGTATAATAAGCAAAAATAAGCAAATCTCAATAGTCAATAAGTACTTTAAATAAGCTAACAAGAATAAGCACTTACAAGCTAATGAAACACAGATTATACTAAAAACTTAAGCAAGTGAGATGAAAACTATAAACTAAGCATATAAAGCATTAAATAACATAAATAAGCATAAATAAGGAAAAATAAACAAGATATAAGTAGTTTAAATAAGCAGAACAAATTATAAGCTAAAAAGTGAAAACAAAGGATTTAGAACTCACAATTTCCCTTGCTCAAACAGGGATAATATGCTCACAGAGTTTATCTACGAAGCTCCAACTTGTTTAAAACAAGCTGGTAAACCCCATAAGCCCATCTAAATCTGGCTTATCATCCACAATAGATTTTGATTGTGACTTTTTGGTGAAAATGCTTAAACTCTATAAACTATGGAAAAGTTTATCTTGTTTAAGTATAATAGCTTAAATAAAGTGTAAATAAGAGCTTATGATAGCTTATAAAACCTTTTTTTAACTCAAATGAGACTTGAGCATAAAAATAAAACTTTACTTAAAAACATTAAATTTTCATTAATTCTTAAAAAGAGTTACAATACTTGAAAATAATCTAAGTTACTCTATAATAAGCTAGGAAAAATGAAATTCCTCATATGGGCTTACAAGGTCCTATTTATAGAGAATTATGAAGGTCTTGGGTCTTCAAACTGTGCTACTTCTGTGAGTGATATAGAGGTGTGCTTTCCCTTGTGGGTGGGAGGTGCTTCAAGTCTTCATCATAGCCGTCAAATTTTTCTGGTCACCAAGGTCTATCAATCTGGATCCGTTCGAATCTTGTCTTTGTTCATCAACCAATAAGAACTCATGGGATTGCCAAGATGGAATTGGCTGTTTGTGAAGTGGGGTTGAGGGATAGTAATGGGGTTTTGTTTGTTGGAGGAGGGGTCAAGGGAAAGTGACAGAGGAATAGTAGCTTGGCGGGAAAAAGGGTTTAATTTTGGTAACGGGGTTAGTGTTAGGGACTAATGGTGAAATGAAAAAGGACTAGCTAATGCGTGAAGGAGTAGGGGGGCTAATGGGTCTAAACCAGGTAGTTTAGGACTAGTGTTAAGTCTAATGTTGGGCTTATGTTTAATTTTTGGGTCGGCTTATATTATTGGATTGGATTTGGACTTTTTTAACATATAATGTTTATAGATAAAGGCATAATGGGTTGGCCCGGCCCATTAAATGGGTGTGGGTTGGACTATTTAAGATGTACACGTCTTCGGCTTCGACTTTTCACGCTCTTTCCAATCATGTGCTTGGTTTTGTCGGTTTTGGCTTCGTTTTTATCCTTTAGTGAATATTCGATACCTGCACAGTATACAAAGCAAAACAAACATATATTTTTCATTTTATGTCCGTTTTTGGTCATTTAAGCTCGTTTTATTAGGTCAAAGGTATGTGTAATTAAGCACATACCAAAATCCCCCATACTAAACTATTGCCGTGTCCTCACGCAATGCTATAAGTAAACACTTTAGAAAACTAAGAGTCTTAATTCCCCACGACTAATTACCTCGAAAAGTAGCTAAGTGTTCATCATAAGGAATTAAGAACTCAATAGCTTTAAAAATCCCCGTTTTGACCACTTTACAAATCTAAACTAATTACCATACATATTTTTTTTATAATTTTTTTTAACTAACTAGAATGTCTGGACTTTCGTTATTTTCATAACCATTATGGTCATAGAACAAGAAGCACTTCAATCCTAAAATGCTCAAAAAGATAAATTCATTGTCCCTGATTTTTCACTGAATAAAGTTGAATAAAGAGAGCTTAAGGGTGTGATTGAACCGACTGAATAAAGTTGAATCTTTATCTTGAAGTAAAACTTATAAAAGAAAGAAAGATTAAGAATTATCCAAATATAGACCCCTATAAGCGAAGTTGTTGGCGGAAATATCTCAACGGTTATAATTAATTAATGAAAATCTATTATGCCCCGAACAGTATTAACGGTAACAAGCAGTACTAAATTTGGCTCAACGGTACTAACTTTTGCCCAGCAGTACTAACTTTTGCCTATCAGTACTAACTTTTGTAGCAGTATAAACAAAATAGTTACCAGTAGAAACCTAATACTAATTGTAGGTCCTTGGTTTAGGATCTGACTAGCCTTTGTAAGACGATAGATAACTTGGATAAATCCAAATCAACTATATGAGAGACACTAACTATGAAAATCAAGTGTTAATGCGGAATCTTAACACAAGAGTAAAGAAGAAACGATAATACTAAAATTGCTATTAAGCTCTATACTTCTATTGATATTTCTCTAAACGTTGTTGTACATAACATTGTGCCTTAGGGTTCCTCTTATACACCAAGGAAACCCTAATGGGCTTTACAACCGTGTGAAAGGACTAATAACATATAATTTCCTAAGATATCTCCTAAGATATCTCTAATGATAACTATTATTTTTGTTTCATAAAACAGACTTTATCTATAAACTGAATTTAACTATGACCTAGTACTAACTTAGTACTGCTAAGACTACCAGTACTAACTTTGTATACAGACTTACCTTAGTACTGCTCTGTATTAACTATAATACTAACAAAACTACTTAGTACTACCTGACTGAAAGTGTTATACTACCGTAGTAAGTCTGTTAAATCTATCAACAACTTTTACAACATCCTCCCCACTTGTCTTCACTTGTGAATTTCAAGTTATCCTTCAAAACATTCTTGATCTTTACTTTTAAATACTTTTAAGCTTCACTGAGGATGTTGTAAATAGGATTCTCAAGTTGTTCTTGATTGCAACATTCAAGTGCTTCTCTTGTTATCTTTGCAGCAACTATTCTTCAAAGTTCTTCAGCAATCCATCATATCAGCATCATTGACAATTATGTACATCTAATCATAGAGTTTCAGTCTATTCTCATCACTTCTAGGTGTGTTAACTCCTGTGAGAGGTGAATCATTGAAAATTTTAAATGGATTTGATGTCTTGTTACTAGTTAGCTATTACTCTGGATAGTCAGTCCTTTGGCCACCAGAAAGGTGTATGTCCATGGTTAACTAAAACCATTTCATCTCAGTACTTGAAACATTGGTGAGTTATGAGTGGGAATACCATATGGTTTTTGGCAAACCTATTAGGCCATCAACGGAATTGATATGCCTTTACTTGTAGCAGTTTGCTCAGGGCTAGTCAATCCTTTGGCACCTAGAAAAGGTAAATTCCATGGTGGATTGGATTGAATACATTGGTCTTATTCTTTGTACAGATAATTGGTGAGTTGATTAATTACCATCCACTTTTGGTAAGAAGTGTCACCATCTAATTTGGATTTGCAATTTGTCTTTACCTTAAGCATAATCTTATGGAGTAGTTATGGGTTTTTCCACAGCCATTTACACAAGCCATAAACTTGTGGGGCTAGCCAACTCTTCACTTAGAAGATATTGGTGAGTTGAAGACCATACATACTTATTCTGCAAGTTGTCAACATAGAACGGATTTGAGAAGTCTTTACCAAGAGCCGTTTGCTCTTCTGACTAGCCAAGTCCTAAATGTTGGTTTAGACATGGTGAATGATAACCATTTGTTGTGTTAGTGCATAGCACCTCCACCAAGTGTTATCCTTCTCATCTCTATTCTAGACTTCTAACTTTACAAACTTTACTATTTCCTAATACCAGCTTGCTTTTCCATCATTTTCAACAATCTATAGCAATCCTCACTCATCTTTCTATCCAAAAGCTTCATTTTTAGCATAGTTTGACATACCTCAGCAGATAAAGGATATTTTCTACCAGAAACATCGTAAACATCCCATGGATTCTTAGTTCAAGCACATGTACTCTTATAGTATCATAATTGTCTCCAATTATATTCTTTTGATGTCCCTAATTCACTCCATATAGAATCTGTGCTAAGAGGTTCTTCAAACATAATTCTTAAACATTTCCAAAATCCCTTCTCTAACTTATCCTCTGGCCCATCCATCCCATATCTATTCATTACAATCCTATACAACTCAGTAAGATCATCTCTAGATATAGATTTCAACATAGCACCAAAATTAATATAGACTATATCTGTTCCATCTTCCCTAACAATTTGGTACACTCCTTTTTCTCCTTGCTTAATAATCTTATAGGTAGCTACACTAGGTGTTTTCATAGCTACAGGAACAGGATTAATTGGAGTTTCAGTACCTGTGGTAGACTCTTCTTGCTCACCAACATCATCTGAATCTTCAGAATCATTCTTATCAACACTTGTATGCATTCCTTTCCTTGCCATCTGTTTTCTTCTCTTTCCAGACTTCTTAGTTTGCTCATCATCCTTTGCTTCATCATCTTTATCATCTTTCAATCTTTTTGGAGTCTTTGTCTGAAGCTCTTCACCAAATCTTTTCAAACTTGCTTTAGTAGCTTCAAAACTTATTGGTGCAAAGGACTCAACCTGTTTCACAAGCTTGTCAAATTCTTCCTTGACTTCTTCAAAACTCAATTTCTTCAGCTGAGATAGCTTCCATGTCCCTTGATTCTTCAAGTAGTTCATCATATAGGTCTTCAGCTGTGATTGGGTCATGGGCTTGTTTCTTTTAGCTCTAGCTCTTTCTTCAGCAAAATACTTCTTTCTTTGATTCACAAGATCAACCATCTTCTTTGCAAAATCTTCTCCTTGAAGTTCACTTCCTAGCATGCTTTTTGACAACTCAGCATTAGCTTCAAGCTTTGCTCTAATTAAATCCCAGTCTTCATTTGTATAGTGCTGAGCTTCAAACTGAACTTGAGCTTTTCTTTTCTTCTGTTGCTCATTCAACTCTTCTTCTTCTGCAATCCTTTGTGCTAAGAGTGAATCCAAATGTACTTGCTTAGCCACCTCTTCTCTTTGCTCAGTATCCAACCTAATTGCTTCAGCAAGGCTAGCTTCCTCTTGTAAAACTTGTTCTTTTGACTTCTTTGGAGTTTCTTCACTAATCATGGGAGCTTTTCCTTCTCTTTATCCTTTATCAGCACCAACATCACTAACTTGTTCATTACCAGTACTAAGTTTTTCATCACCAGTATTAACTTTAATACTGTCAGTATTAACTCTACTAGCAGTATTAACTTGTTCAGCACTACCAGTATTAACTTGTTTAGCACCAGCATCAACTTCTTCTTGAAAATCCAAGCTTGAGACTACTTTCTTTCTCTTAGCCTCTTTTCTTCTCTTGTATCTCCTTCCCTTGTCAATAGACCTTGTCTTTAAAGATGCAACCTTGGAAAGAGTTTTGGCTGCTTCAAGAGTGTTTGGACTTATGTCTTCCTCTTGTTCCTCCCCTGAAGCATGTACCTTTGTTGTAAGAGGAGTAACCAATCCTTGTACTGAAGAAGAAGCTAGAGGATCATCTTGACTTTTCCTCCCCTGAACCTCAGGTTCTTCTTCCTCTGAATCTGTCAAAACCAAATTCCTTCTTTTCAAAAACCCTTCCAACTTCTTTACCTTCTTGACTAACTTCACTATGGCATTTCCCATGGTCAGCTTGGTTTGTTTGAGATCCATCTCCAAGCTGTCAATTCTTGATATCAACTTAGGAACTTCATGAAGTAAATCATCCATAGGCATTTGACTTGGAGCCTGTTCTTGTGGGGGTGAGAAGTGATGGTGGACAGGAGATGATTCCTCATAAGTATGCTCAAATGGTGTAGGTTCAGTGTCAGGTATTGGTGTAGGTGTAGGTGTTGGGATAGGTGGTGGTGTAGGTGTAGGTGTTGGGATAGGTGGTGGTGTAGGTGTAGATGTATGGATAGGTGGTGGTGTAGTAATAGGGATAGGTGTAGGTGCAGTAACAGCTGGAGGAGATGATGTGGAGGGTACTGGGGGTGTTGATGATGATGGTTGGGATGGAGCTACAACTTCATGTTCTTGTCCTGCAATTGGGTTAGTAGCAACAAGTAACATAGAAGGCAATAAAGGTCTTGGTGCCCCTTGAAAACCCCTTTTCATGTTCCCAAAAATCTTTTTGGTCAGGCTCACAGCCAGATAAAGGTGTTTGTTTTCCGTTTGAATATTCAAAATCATTTGCAGAAAACGAGGATACATCAAAAACTTTTTCTTGCTTTTCAAATTTGCCACCATACCATCAAAAATAAGTTTTGAAAAGTTATAAACTCTATTAGTGGATAGACAGATCAAAGCAGTAGCAATATTGCTACCAAATTGATCCCATCCACCACTTTTAGAGCTTATACAGTGTAAAAGATGGTGGACTAAGTATCTCCATTGGGGTGTAAAATTACTTTTCCAAAAAGTAAAGGTTCCATCAGTCGGATACCCCATTTGCCCCATTCCCCCAAAAAGTTCATCATTTGGCAACATAGTAATCCCTGCGGCGTCATCTAATTGAAGTGAATCACGAATAGACGCCTCAGTGATTGTGTACCTTATGGTATCAATGGTTGCATTAATTTCTAGAGACCCATCAGCTTTAGTATTGGCAGTGGCAGTCTGCCAAAACTGTCTTATAAGGGAATCATAGATAGTTGGATTTGTAGTTAAAGCATACCTGAGGTTGGAACCTCGAAGAAAATCCACTATCTCAGCAAAGCCAGCACTCTCGTCAGGCTTGCGCAAAAACCCCACTTGATTGTGTTTGTCGCAATACTTTAATTGAGCCATTGGACAATCGTAGGAATAAACTTGGGTTTTAATGCGATTGAAATTGTAGATGCTGGTAACAGAACTCTTGACTATTTTCGTGATAAAGGAAATTTTTACTTTGCAAAAAGATGAGATAGCAATAAAAAGAAAAGTATGAAAGAGAAATCAAACTTTATCTATATATAGCTTCTCTGTTGTACGACTATTGCGCCGTAAAAATCTCTAACGGTAACATTTAAATAGTGATAAGTCAGAAAAAGTCAAATTTCCCGCAACCAGCATTAACAATAAACCTACCAGTATTAACAATTTCACTACCAGACTTAATTTTGGTCAAACAGAATTAATTAAGAGTCAACCTGAATTAACTCTTTTTCAACCAGAATTAAAATAAACTTAACAAACAGTATTAAGACTACTTAGCTACCAGAATTAAAATAAACTTAACAAACAGTATTAAGACTACTTAGCTACCAGAATTAAAATAAACTTAACAAACAGTATTAAGACTACTTAGCTACCAGAATTAAACAAACTATACAACTAAGCCTCCCCTTAAACATAGCTATTTGTTAATCATACCAATGCTAACCACCAAGTAATTAAACCGTGGTCCATCAAAGTGGTTGGTGTGGACGATTCCACATTGTGTGATTAGTGTTAGGGTAATTTGGTCTACCATTGTCTCTCCTAGGTTGAGATGTTTTGGAACGAGGATGAGGATTTTCTTTTCTTCTCGGAGGAGGTGTTTTAGACCTTATTGTGGGTTTAGTAAATCCGACTCCGGGTTTTAAAGAAGGTTTGTAAAAATGTTTTACCTCATCATCACTTGCAATTGGAATTTTGGTGTTGTTTATAAGTATAAAAATTTTGTTTTGAGTTTGGGTTTGATTCCATTAATTTTTCTTTTGACTCGACTTCTTGAGCTCTTACAAATTTTACATGTTTGGGTTTAGCTAGGTGATCCCTTTGGTAAAACTAAATCCAAACCGGTTTTTAATTCTCTGGAAGGTTTTTAAGACTTATTTATTTTCTTAAGTGAATGACCCACTAGTCATTAAATTGATTTAGCTATATATTTTTCTTTTCTAAGTTTCCTCAATTTCAAACTAAGTTCATGACATAAATTGCATATCTTCAATAACTATCCTTACCTTGGTTTCTAGCCTAGATAGGTTATCTTTTAATTTCTATTACTTGTCATTTTCTAATTTTTATTTAAGCTGTTTGAGTTTTTTATTTTAGCCATGACTTTATAATCTATTTTGCATCGTCTACTATATTCATTATCTATGTCATTTTCGTCTAGTGATGATTGATTATCACTAAAATATTCGGTTTCGGAAAGTACATCATTGGAATCTTTAGCCATAAGACACTTTTTGTCCTTTGTCTTCTCCTTTTCATCATCGTTGCTATCACTCCAAGCTCCTCCCACGAACGCCCTTTGATTTTGATATTTTAATTGTTTCGGACATTCACCGATGAAATGATTTGGATCTCCACACTTGAAACATTTTCTTTCACTTGTCTTATTTTTGTCATCTTTATTTCTTTGGAATGATCTTCATTCTTCATATGGTTGTTTTACGAATCATCCTTGTCTTTTGAAGAATTTCTTGAAGTTTCTTACGGCCATGTCGTATTCTTCATCTTCACTATCGGAGGTTGAACTATCTCTATCACTAGATTCTTTTCTAGCTTTCAAGGCAATAGATCTACTTTGTTCTCTTTTGTTTTTGACGGTTTCGGAGTCTTTTTTTATTACTTCATAGACTTTTAAATTTCCCATAAGTTCGTCAAGTGAAAGAGTTTTTAGATTCTTTGATTCTTCAATTGTCGTGACTTTTGCGCGCCATTTAGGAAGCAATGCCCTAAGAAACTTCCTAACACAATTCTTACTAGAAAAACCTTCATCAAGTGCTTTTAGACTAGTAATAATACTGTTAAATTTGGCGAAAGCATTATTCTAGTTGAATTCTCTTCGGAATCATGATTGTTCATATTGATGAACAATAAACTAATTAATTTGTTTGAACTTGATTATTACCTTGATGAGTGATTAACAAAGTATCCAAAATTTCCTTTGCGATTTGACACATAAAAATTCTTTCATATTCTTTAAGTGGTAAAGCATTATAAATTACTATTTTGGCTTCATTATTTTTAGCAAGTTTCTTTTTAAGATCGTCATTTTGTTTGTGAAAATGTACAATTTTATCCTTTTTAGTTTCAGGATTAAATTGAATAGGAGGAAAATCACCATCGTTAATAACATGCCAAAGATCTAGATCTTTTGACTTCATATAAGTTTCGAATCTATTTTTCCAATAAATAAATCCATCACTTTCAAATAGTGGTAGTCTTTGCATAGATTGTCTTTCTAAATATTTTTCCGATTCCATAGATCGATTCAAGTTTTAAAATACAATTTATTTTAAAAATCTTGTTAAACGTGGATCTGGTACCAATTGTGGAAAACTAGAAGGGGGGGGGGGTTGAATAGTTTACCGCTTTTTAAATTTAAGTTTTATGTATGTTTGTAAAACTTAGATTCGACCTTTTTGTGAATTCAATGCTTGCACAATATGAACAATGTAAATATATGAAATGATAAAGTAAGACAAGAGATAAGAGTAAGAACAATCAAACCACAACGCGAGGATTTATAGTGGTTCAGTAACGAAGCACCTCTTCGCCCTACTCCACTCCCCGAGCACCAAACTTGAGAGTTTTCTTTACTATGTCAACAAACTCCCTTATGGCGGAGAAAACCGTACACAACGTTGCTTATATCAATTTACGACATTAAGCTAAATGTCCTAGTTTTATCTTACTAGAACCAATCTATCACAACACAACTTCAACGTACTGTTCACGACCTTCACAACATCACGACTTCTATCACAACTTTCACAACTTCACGACTTTCTCTAAACTGCACGACAATTTCACACTTCACAACTTCACTTCACCACACTACTTATATCACAACTATCTAACACTACTTGGTAAGATCACCACGATCTAACTATACTTACAAAGATCACCAAGATCTAGCTACTACACACAAATACAAGATATACAATTGATTTACAAATATGTGATATGAATGCAACAAGATTGTTATGCACACTAAGGTGTAATACTTCTTCACATGAATGATGAAGTATTCCTTCTCTGCACTTGATGAATATACTTGGATACACTTGGAAACAAAACTTTATGATTAAATGATCAAAGGATAGAGAGGATAAGTGGGCTGTTTTGAGCAGAAAGAATGAGTGCAAAAGGTGAGAAAAATGTTGAGGAATAGTCCAGTATTTATAGGACAAAACAGGCCTAGTCTGAGCATCTGCACCCCCTAATGTGGTATCTTGGCGCTTGGGACTACCACTTGTATCCATTCCCTCAGGTATGTCAACATTAGGCATTGCCATGGACAGCCTCATCTGCTTCAAGGTTTATAAGCTCACTAGTCTGAGGTAACTCAATGACCTTTTTGGTTCTCCTATGTTTTTGTGTCTTTCTGTGTTTTCTTTGATATGTAGTAGGAGAAGGAAGTATTTGCTCAATGTTAGCTTCAGCTTGAGGTTCATGGGAAACTGTTAGAGGTGTTTCATTTTGAAGTGGTTCAGTTTGAGGTTCTAAAACATTTAGTTGTGAGGTAGAGGGTGTGGGTTGGGGTTCAGTGGGGTGTGACTGAACTTTCACCCTTAGGTGCTTGGTTTTGCACCAACATGGTTTCAAAAAGTGGTAACTTTTCCTGAAAAACTTTTACTTTGCCTTGCCATATTTGATAAAAACCTTTTTAGTATGTCATGGTGTTTCATAAGTATCATTAAAAGGTTATGGTAAATCTTTAAGCTGGTTATTCAAAAAGAGTTGTAAAAACCTTGGATACATTACAAACTTCTTTGGATCCAAGTTCCTTAACATACCATCAAAAATTAATTTAGAAAAAATAAAATTTTGACCCTTTGCTAAACATATAACTGCTAAAGCCAAATTGGTTGAAAACTCATTCCAGCTAGTTGATTTTGAACTTATACAATGAAGGATGGTATGTATCAGAAATTTCCATTGAGATGAGAATAAAACTTTTTGAAAAGTAAGTTTTGTTGAAAGGTGTTCATACCTCATCAATGCAAGGTTTTCAAAATTTTTATCATTTATGAGGCAAGTAATACCATCTTCATCATTAAAGAGAAGATCACTTCTCACTGATGATTCTGACCACAACCTTGCCATCAACAATGGCATGTATTTGCTTCACTGAATTGACTGTTTTGGAAGTGAAAGTATTCCAAAACTATTCAATATAGGAAGCATAGATAGTAGGACTTACAGTGAGAGCGTAATTGATCGAACATGTAGAGAGGAAGTCCACTAT
>BQNB010183686.1:0-12381 GCA_026074375.1 Tanacetum coccineum
TTAATATACTCTTAGGGGCCGGGTAATAGTCTTCATACTACATTACTTTGTGTTTTGCCTCAACAGAATATTAAATAGACGACGGGTTCGTGTAATTCGTTCATGACTTAGGAAATAGTTACATAGATCATCACAAGTGTGACAAATCAACAACACTAGGAGAAGCAATCTAGGGAGTAATACATGATTAAATGAACATAATCTTTTATTATATTGTTATCACGAGTAGCTTAGTTTATATTTAGTTTAATAACTAAAACCAACCAACCTCTCAAATATATGATTTTATCTGCTTTCCTATAAACATAAAAATACAAAAATAATCTTCTCTCAACCCTTAGAATTCTGTTAGATCATGATCAAGCCTTCCTAACCTATTCCCCTAGAGAACGATAACAGCCCCTGAGTCTTGCCTATACTACTACTACAATGGTTAGGTACTATGCCTAGGGAGTTGTAAAACTTCTTGTAGAAGTCCCTTACGACAACCGCATCATTGACCTATCTTTATCAATCGCTTAAAGGAATAAGTTATTCTAGCAGGTGACCTAGTATAGCATTCTTCTTCCTTTGGTAAAGACTCAGACAGTGGACTACTAGTATATAAAGAGGCGTTAAGCAGTAATTGGGTAAAGTCTTGATGAGCTAGGGTTTAATAAGATCACCATTATTAATCTCCTAAGATAGATTATAATCAGCAAATAGGATGCTTTATGCGGATACGTTTAATTGTGACAGAATTCTACGTGTCTAGGTTTTAGGAAGAAGTACCGCCTAAATCTTAGAATGATATGCCGCCTCGAAATAAGCACTCATTGCACTAAAATAAACAAACCTGCATTTTAATTAGATTAATCATGGCTAATACAATTTTCTTATAATTGGCTAGACCGCTCTTCCATCTTTTGATTATCTACTTGTGTGTGTTATTGTGTTTTAAATTGAGTTAAGTCACCACCAAACATGTGCCAGTTTCTCAGACTGAACCCCCCTTATCCATTAGAACTAGGTTTAGCATAGGTTTAACATAGATTAGAATTAACATAGTTTAAATTGACTTAATTTAGTTAACCAAAATATTGATAGAACTATAAGATTAAAGCTCTCGCTCTTAGTGATCGACACCCTACTTACCAACGAAGCTACATCTGATCGGGTACACTACCCGTTAGAGTGTTGTTTTTAGGTAAAGTCGGCAAAATATAAATGTAAAACTTGATAACTAAAATAACAACCTACACGACGACACATCAGCAAACTTCGCTCTGCCTATGATGAGAATGTGTCTGCTTATGACCAAATTTTGAAGGACTACGACGGTGCTCTAAACATTGAGAAGGGATTAAATGAGAGAGTTAAGGAGCTGGAGGGAGAGAAAGGGGGCTAGAGGATATTAATGCGAAGTAAATGGATTAGATTAAATAGCTTGAGGATGAGCTCAAGAACTCTGAGGATGGTGCTCATCAGTTAAGGGTTGATAGGGAGAAGCTTGTTGTGGAGTGTGGCAATGGAGAGATTGTAAGGCAAAGGATTATCAAGGAGTATCTTCCTACTTTTATACGCCGGTTGCATCAAAGTGCCAAGTATAAACGAAATTTGGGTGAGGTTTTCAGCTTGGCCGTTGGGAAAGGTTTCATAGATGGTATCTCTATCAGGAGGAAAGAGGGGGTATCCAAGCAATCCTTGCAGAAATGCCTAACATGGATCTTGCTGCCTCAGCCACTTTTATGGAGAAGTATGAGGAGCTATTTGACAAGAGGCATCCTTATGTGGACAAGGTCACGAGTGCCTACCTGCACCATCCCTCAAGGCTTCAGAATATTATGCGTGATGAGACTGGCCCTACTCCTGGTCAAGGCCCTCGCCCTTTTCCCACAGTCTCCATTTCTTAGATTTATTAGGTCTGATGTATTAGCTGGTTATCATTTTATAACTTTTTTGTTTAAATCATTTCGGGGACGGTTGTGGCCTCTGGGTATCACACCCATGGAACAATGTCCTTATTTGTACATGTATTTTTGCAACTTTCCGTACTTATTGTTTCTGCCTTGCGTACTTTATGTTATGTTGAATGGTCTTGTTTGATCTTGATTTATCAAGTATATAGATGTTTGGATACTAATGATCCAGGTGGAGTTGTACAATGATTTTCCCATTTTTTACATGTTTCCAAGACATAGACATTGATCACGTGTGTCAACCGGAGGGGATTAGCAGTCCGGTTGGGATCACATAATAATTTATCTACTCTCTCTCAAATATTCCAAAGACATAGATATTGACCACATATATCAACCGGGGGGATTAGCGGTCCAGTTGGGATCACATAATAATTTATCTATTATTTCCTTAAAAATTCAAGAGACATAGACATTGACCATGTTTGTCAACCGGAGGGGATTAGCAGTCCGGTTGGAATCACATAATGATTTATCTACTCTCGGGGAGATAGATATTGACCATATATACCGGGCGGAGGGGATTACGGTCCATCATGGGTCACATGATACTTTGTTTATTCCCATAGACATTGACTACGAAACATACCAGAGGTAGCGAGCCGTCCGTCGAGTCACTTAATAATTTATCTATCCATGCTAGACATTGACTACATAGGTCGACCAGAGGGGATTAGCGGTCCGACCGGAGTCACATAATAATTTGTCTATTCAAGCATAGCAATCATTGACTACATGTATCAGCCGGAGGTGATCAGCCATCCGACCGGAGTCACTATAACCTTATGTTTACTACCTTGGTCATTGCACTAAATTAGAAAATTGCTACCACTCCCCAAATTTGGGAGGCAGCTTACTTGTCATTAATATTTCAAAAGATTACATTAGTGATATGGAATTCTTTAAATAATAACAACTACAAGTAGCATCTTCGCAAGTTGATTGCGTGTCAGGTACACGATACTTCTTTGTCATCCATAGTCTGCAACTTGTATGAGCCATTCTGATATGCTTCCGTCACCAGGTATGGGCCTTCCCATTTTAGGTCCAACTTGCCCAAGTTTTCCACGTGGTTGGTTTCATTCCTTCGATAGACATAGTCACCTACTTTAAAGGACATTGGTCGCACCTTTTTATTGTAGTAGTTCTTCATTTTCATTTTGTTTCCGGCCTTACGGATTGCTGTTGCCTCCCTTCTTTCTTGTAACAAATCCAGGTTTAACCGCATCTCTTCTTTGTTACCCTTGCCTTCTTTGATCATCATTGTTCGGTGTGTCGACATACCAATTTCCCCTGGGATGACTACCTCACTCCTAAATGCCAGACTGCATGATGTTTCCCCATTGCTGGTTTTGAGTGATGTTCCATGAGCCCACACCACATTGGGTAGCTCATCTACCCAGCCTTTCCTTTCTCTTCCCAATCGTGTTTTGATCCCTTCCATCAAGTATCTATTCGCCCTTTCAACCAAACCATTAGCTTGAGGTGCGCAATGGCTGTGTTTATTTGTTAGATATTCAGTTTCTTGCACCAGCACTTGAAAGGGTCATTGATAAAATTTATTCTGTTGTTCGTGACAATTATTCTTGGTAACCCAAATCTACAAAGAATATTATCCTAGACAAACTTTTTTACTTCCTTCCTGGTGGTTTTGGCCAGTAGTTTTGCCTCAATCAATTTTGTAAAAGAATCTATTGCCATGATTACAAACTTTACTTTCCTAGGGGCTTCTGGCAGAGGACCAAGCACATCCATTCCCCATTGAAAGAATGGCCATGGGGTAAAGTCATCAGGGTTTTGGGCAATTTTGGAACTGGGGAGTAGATTTGGCATGAATCACACTTACGTATCTCCTATATTGCATCGCGGAGCATTGTTGGCCAGTAATATCCCTACCGGATTGCCTTTGCCACCACACCGAATCATGACTTCATGTTGCATGCACGCTCCCATGTGCATCTCCCAGATGACATAGTTAGCCTGCAATGGCCCTACGCATCGAAGCATGGGCATTAAGTATGATCTTTTGAATAAGACCCCTTCCTCTATGACATATTGATTTATTTTCATCTGAAGTGTCCGTGCTTCATTTGGGTCTTTTGCCACTTTCCTTCCTCTAGGCACTTGATGATAGGGGTCATCCAGTTGTCCCCTTCCTCTTCTACCACCGTATTTATCTCTTTCCTATCTGTTGATGGGGTTTCCAACACTTCAACTAAGATTTCTTTGGTGAGGTGGTTGAATGCCACTGAAGCCAGATTACTTAACACGTTTGCCTTCTGGTTTTGATTCCGTGGTATGTTTCTAATTTTAAACTTTTTGAAACATCCGATATACTCCTTAGATTTGGCTAAGTATTTGACCATATTTTCATGACAAACTTCATAGTTACCATTGATTTAGCTGGCTACCAACTTGGAGTCTACATTGACGGACAACGATTGCACTTTTATCTTCTTTGTTATTCTCAATACTGTCAGTAGTGATTCGTACTGGTTGTTGGTGCTGGTGAAGTTAAGCCGCAAGGCATGTGTACTCTGTCTTGTGGGGATGATTAGGACTAATCCGGCTCCTGAGCCTTTGATGCTAGATGCCCCCATCCGTATAGAGCACCCATTCTTCTTTGTAGTCTATCAGTTGGTCCACCGGATATGGGGTATGTCGGGGTACCAAAGCATCATAGCCTACCGGAACTTCATTTATGAAATCCGCTAGGACCTGTCATTTGGTGGCACTACGAGGCTCATACGCGATGTCGTATGCTCCCAACTCGATGGAGTACTTTGCCAACTTTCCGGACGCCTCTGCCTTGCTTAAAATTTGTTTGATTGGTTGATTTGTGATGACTTTTATGGGGTGAGCTTCAAATATCTCCTCAATCTTCTTGACACATGCCGCAATGCCAGAGCTAACTTCTTTAATGGAGCATATTTTCGTTATGCGTCATGCAGGGTTCTACTTACATAGTGCACTGGACATTGGTTTCCTTTTCACGGCATACAACACACATGGGGACATAGAGCACACAAACTACACAAGTTGGTCTTGTACTTCATATCTTCATTAAAACCTAACTTTTTCTTGTTTCTTTGACCAAAGACCAAGACCAAGACCAAAGACCCCTTAAGACCCTCAATATGTCTCCTTGACTAGTCCTACTTACACCTTACTTATACATTGCAAGAGATAACACATACATATCTATTTCCATAGTGTGAAAAACCAAAAACTCTCCCTTTGTCACCTTATAAGCCCACGGCTCAAAACACCCCTTTATAATAATCTATACAAAATTTTCTTTAACATATACAAGCCATTCACAACATATTCTTAGATATACTAAAGGTGTATAGCAAAAGCCTTGGTTAACCATTTACAAGTATTTATCCAAAGTAAGTAAGGTTAGGGTTTCAAACCGTAAAAATTTTCTTTTTAGGGGGTTTTGTTTTTTTTTTTTATGTTGAAGCTTGGTTTTAAGCCTAAACAAGGGTTTAGCATATATCTTTCATCTTCATTATTCACCACTATGGTATATCTAATGGCAGTTTTCAGTTATTAAGACGAAAGCTCTTAAAACTATTTTCCCTTTTCACTAGTGGTTCTATGTATATATGATTTCGTTTTATGTTAGTAAATCCCATCCATCTTAGGACTTTTTTAATCATGATAAAAAGGTTTTTACTTATGAGAATCATCATTTTGTTCACTTATTCCATACATTGTTGTGTTTTGATTTATCATGTTAAAAAGGGTCCTTTATATGCTGATTTCCCACTATACCATGTTGGAGATGCTAGTGTGCGACGTTAAAAATGAATAATATTACAACCCTTAGGGTTTTTCAAGGTTACTTAATTCTTGTTACATCAGTAAAAAGTACTGGGCATATGACTTATTAATCTTGTTCATGGACTTTTGTTTATGTTATATGAATACTAAAATAAGGGTCTAATGGAAGTATATCTCTTGTACTAACCTTGGATAATGTATAAAAAGTTATATGTAACTTGTTAATTAGGGTTTCTTTATAAGTTTTGTTTAAAAGTAAGATTAAGACTCTTGTTAATTGGACAAATGGACAAACTATGGACTATGGCACTTTATTTATAATATATGATTTGATATAAGTTGGGTGAGACTTGTGGTAAATTTACAAAGGTAAAAAGTACATAAAACAAGCCTTATATAAAAGTGTACATATAGAACATAAAGGGGCTGTTTGGATTTCGAATTTCAAACAGTGAGTTTGATGTTTTAAAAAGATAATACACCTCACGACGATTCCAAAAATATAAGAAACTCAAAAAACGGATTAATAACGAAAAAGATACGCTAATTACGAGTTATACGTTAATTAAACGGGTTTATAAAATAACTTTTATAAAAAATTATACAAAACAGAAAGTTTTGATGTTTTAACAGTTATAACACATTTCTAGGATTCCAATGATAAGAATCATAATTTTTTGATTTTTTTAAAAAGAAGAAGGTATGAATTACGCGAGTTAATATACTTTAATTCGTATAAAAAATAACTTTTATAAAACTATTTTTATAAAAGTTACTGTTCATGACAGAAACATTTATTTTTGTAAACCTCATAAATAAATAGAACTTTCAATTACGAGATCGTGCTCGAAAGAATCGCTAAAAACGGAGCTATAACGAATAAAATATATCGACGTTTACGGGTTTTACGTAACTAAACTATAAAAATATACTTTATAACTGGTTATGATACAGTAAAAAATTATAGTTCATCAGGAGACTAAAAATATTAAAAATGTCAATTATTGATAACTCGTTCTTAATACGAACTAGTGGTGGACATAAGAAAACGCAAAGAACGGACTTGAAACGCCGAAAGTTACGCCAGTTAGTTTTACTAAAACGGAATTATAAACGTTTTAGCTTATTAAACACAATTTTAACAAAACAATTAGATGGTGATTAGCTATATAGAATTATTCATGGTAGTAGTTACCCAATGTGATTAGTACTTATACGACCTTAATATAAATATGTTGCAACTGACGATTTGTGTGGCGTATTATTGGGATATATTTGATATTCGCTCACTCAAGGTGAGTTCATAGCCCTACGTTTTACATGATTTTGTTTTATAGTTTTTTGGTTTGTGAGGAAAACATGCAATTGTTTTACAATTGTACACCAAGTAGTTAAAGTTTTAACATGATGATTACGTGTTGCCTAAGTAGCGATAACCCTAGTTGAGCCCATTATCATGAACTGTCAGTTACTGGATTGTGAGCGCGAATGTTATGAATAGATCTATTGGGATTGACATCCCGTTCGGGTGATTAGCTATCACTGGGGCAAACGGGAAACGTTATACCCATGTCGAAAATAGGATGTTGCGGGTTAGAACATTAATCACGGGTAATGTAGGGCCAATTTATATGGTATTCATTTATGTCGAGCTTCAGTGTCATGAGCTTAGGGCAACGTAATTACATTTATATGATGTCTGCATCTGTTGCATTATCATATACTTGGGAAATCTTGTGGTCCTACAATATATGATTTATCAAACCTATGAATTCACCAACATTATTGTTGACGTTTTAAAGCAATGTTTTTCAGGAGATCAGTAAGCATAGGTGCATGGTTACTTGGAGATTTTGTTTGGGTTGTTCAAGCTAAAGATATGGTTGCATTATGTTTTGGGAAACTCATGTGTTGTGAACCAGTATCTTTGTAATAATAACAATGAACAAGTTAAAGCTTCGGGCTATTTGTATCAAACATTTGTTAAATCCAATGTATCAGTTTTAAAATGACTTTTTGGTCGTTCTATATATATCTTGTGTTTTTGATCTGAGAAGTAACACGCCCCGGACCCTTATTCCGCTGCGACCCAATTTGGGGGTGTTCCATTAATACTACAGTAGTGATTTCTTACCTGGTTGTTGGATGCTGGTGAGTTACAGCCGCAAGGCAATGTGTACTCTGTCTTGGGGGGATGATTAGGAATAATCCGGATCTGAGCCTTTTGATGCTAGATGCCCCCACGTATATAGAGAACCCATTTTTTTGTAGTCTATCTTAGGTCCACCGGATATGGGGTTGTCGGGTTGGGTGGTTACCAAAAGCATCATAGCCTACCGGACTTATTTAAGAAATCCGCTAGGGACCTGTCATTTGGTGGCAATACGAGTCATACTCGATGTCGATTATCTCCCAACTCGATGGAGTACTTTGCCAACTTTCCGGACGCCTCTGCCTTGCTTAAAATTTGTTTGATTGGTTGATTTGTGATGACTTTTATGGGGTGAGCTTCAAATATCTCCTCAATCTTCTTGACACATGCCGCAATGCCAGAGCTAACTTCTTTAATGGAGCATATTTTCGTTATGCGTCATGCAGGGTTCTACTTACATAGTGCACTGGACATTGGTTTCCTTTTCGCTCGACGAGCAATACTACAATGATACTTAATGTGAATGCAGCAAGGTGGACATACAATGTTTCCTTTGGCATTGGTGTGATAAGAGATGCTAGGTTGAGGACTATTTTCTTCAATTCTTGGAAAGCTATTTCTGCGTCATCAGTCCACCGGTAATCATCTTTATTTTCTTTGGTTATATTTTTCAGTGTTTCAAAGAATGGTAGAGATTTTGTCAGTGAGTGAGTGGGAAGGAAAAACACGGTTTCGCGCTGCCAATTTTCCTGACAAATTTGCCATCTAGCCCCAAATTTTGGGTGATTGCATTTTTTATGAATGTCTTTTGTCTTGACAAGGGTTGGCCCATATGCCTTTCTGACGTGACCAATGTATCCAAGCATTTTCTTCCCCACCTCCCAAATGAGCATTTTTAAGGTTTAATTTCACGTTGATCTGGCGAAGGTTATCAATCGTTTCTGCTATATCGGCTATCATCTCTTTCTCAGTTTTACTTTTCACCACCATATCATCCACATAAGCTTCTAAATTTCTCCTAATTTGAGACTGAAATGCCGTGTCAACCAAACGCTGGTACGTTGCCCTGGCATTCTTGAGGCCGAATGACATCTTAGTATAACAAAATGTCCCTTAGTCCGTATAAAAAGCGATCTTTTCTTCATCTTCTTTGGCCATATGCACCTGGCGGTAACCTTTATATGCATCCAGAAAGCATTTGAGAGGGAACCCTACAACTAACTTGATTTTTAAGTCTGTCTCTAGCAAGGGATACTAATCTTTTGGGCAAGCAGAGTTGATGTTTTTGAAATCTATGCACATTATCCAGCTTCCATCTGCTTTCTTCACTAAGACCGGGTTGGATGTCCAAGTGGGTTACCTGATAGGCCTAACTATACCAGCTTTGAGCCACTCGGCCACTTCTTTTGTTACATTTTAACTCTTCTCCGGGGAGAGTATTCTTTGTTTTTGGCTGACAAGGGTGACCAACGGGTAGGCATTGAGGGTATGTTTGATAATTCCCCTCAGCACACCTATCATGTCTGACAGTTCCCATGTAAAAACATCAATGTTTTTCTTGAGGAGGGCCTTTAGTTGAGCAGAACCCTCCAGAGATGGGTTCTTGCCTATTGTAACCAACTGACCCAGATAAGCTGGATTAACAAGCACCTCTTTCGTTAGGCTCACTTCTTCTTGCGGCTCTACTTCTTTGGTTATCTCTAACGCTTGCTTCTTTCCCATTCTTCTACACTCGAACACTGTGGTCGTTTGAGAAACTAAAGTTGCAATTCCCCATGGGGTTAGGAATTTCATCATTCTATGGATAGTAGATAGGATAGCTCTAAGCTGCTGCGACCCAAAATAATGTTATAGAGTGAGGGATATGGGATAACAGTGAACTTTATTATTGCCCTTCGACAAAGATTGTCTCCCCCGAAGCACACATCTAGCTCTATTTTTCCCAAAGGTTTGACCTGCTCTCCTGAGAACCCGGACACCATTGTTTGTGTCTTTGTCAGCCTTGCTCTTATGAAAGGGTGGAGCATGTTAAAACAATGTTCGTACATAATTTCTATGGATGCCCCTTCGTCTACATGAATCCTTCTGACCAAATATCCCTCTATCTCAGCTTCAACCATCAGGGCCTCCTCCGAGAGGTCTCGTACCACGACAGGCGGGAACGTTATGGGCACATTCATCTACTCGTCATCTGTCATCATAGACTTCCTCTTTCGGTCTTTCGTTTGGCACCTTACCAGGGTTAGTATCCTACCCTTCTGGGGGCCATCTCCTCTTTGTCCCCCCTTTCCTCTTTGTCTTACGTCTTTTACCAAGTGATTGAGCTTGCCAAATTCCAGAGCTATTTCCAATTATTTCTTTAAGTGAAAGCAATCATTTGTATTGTGACCCTTCTCATTATGGTAATCACAATATTTGTTCAAAATTTCTTTCCTTGGTGCTCCTACCAATGGTGGTGGTGGTGGCAGACATAGCTGATGTTCTATGGCAAGTTTTCTTTGGGGGTGCTGGTTAATGAGTCCAAGGTTAATACAACTCTATTATCTCTATGGTATTCCCTAGGGCGACTGAAGTCTTGGTAAGGGCGATGCGGTGCTACATATGATGCGTGATGTTCCTGTGGTCGAAAGGTAGGCATGTGATCTGACCTAAGACGAGCATTTCCGTATGAACCTCTCTGAGGGCGATCATACTTTTGTACCCATTGACCTTGCGTCTCTTTCTGCTGGAACTCTCCCTTTGGTAGCTCTGTGCCACGGAGAGCTTCTTCTGATCGAACATAATCGTCTACTCTTTTGAGCATCTCATCAACAGTTTTTGGAATGTTGTCCGAGAAATGTCTCGACAATTCTAGACATTTATGCGAGCTCATGAAGGATGATATCTGCATCAGTTTTGGAACGTTAGGAATGCCATTAGACACACTTATCCATCTTTCTTTGAAATTTGGGAGGCTTTCATTTGCCTTCCGGATTATTTTCGAGATCTCTGTTGGGTCCTTAGCGCAGGCCCTGAACATCCTAAATCTGTTTAGAAACCGTTGTTGGAGATCTCCCCAATTGTCGATGCTTACCGAGGGCAACTTGTCGAACCATGATCTTGCTTTTCCATCCATTGTTTGTTGGAACATTCGAAACCATACTGGCATATGACATTCTCCCTGGTTTCCAATTCCTGTGAAGCTACTTATGTGGTCTTCTGGATCACCCGTTCCATCATATATTTTCACATTTGTTGGCATACTGTGCCCAGGGGAGGAAAAATTAATGATTCGCCGGGTGAAAGGACACTTAAACACTTCTTTGAATGATTTGCTTAAGTCCTCATCCGTCACCGTTTCTTTTCCCTTGTCCTTCACTTTATTTATTTTAATTATTTCATCATCGGTATCTTGAATGTCATCATTGAAATTCAGGAGCATTGGTTTAATTAGATCCCGGTTACCTTTTTCTTTCAAGAGTTCTTTGAGGGCCGATAGGTGTCCCTCTATAATACTCTAAGTGGTGGTGTTTTAGTTTAAGGTTCCTTCGTCTCTTGACCGATTTAATGGTGTAACTCATTCAGGACATGTCATTCTATAGCACTAGGCAGATTGAATAAGGGTCCCACGGATGGCACCAATTTGTTGAGGTAAAAGTCTGTTGGGGAGAAGGAGGGTTGTCCTTTTGTTGGGCTCTTATCCTTAGCAAGCCTGGACACAAGATAACATATGTTAGCCTCGCCTCAGGTGTTATCCCAGGACCAAGCTCCGATGTGAGAGTAAGTATCAAGTATAGATGAAGCCGTTGGGCATTATGACAAGTATAGTAAATGCGTATGGAAATAGTTGGTTTGCATTGAATGAGCTTGAGGTATTTATACTACCCCAAGTACTGTACCTGACAACCATAGAGGAATGGGCCGCCGAGCTAGATGACTAGGACACTGTTCAACCCTAGTGAACAACATCCCTAAATATCCCAATCGGCGATGCACGCTTGGGTATTGCTATGGACCGATGGTTATTAGTGGTTACCTGGATAATAGGATGTCTTGGTCTTTCCCTAGGTTCTGACACTGATTATCCTTGTGGGTTGTTGCTTTAATGCCGGGAGGTCCTTACTGGTTGGTGTTAGTGTATCCATTAGGTTCAAGTGAATAGGTCGCGCGGCCTAGGCCTAGCGGCCATATACGCGGGCAGAGTTCTAGATGCAGTTATCTATAAGTTATCTGTATTGTCACATTAGCCAAAACTTAAAAATCACCATCCCAGCTATAACATGTTTGTATGTACACGTGGGATCTAGTTTTTTTATTTTATTTAAAACAAACATAATTCGTTAAGAGAAATGCTACAATCACATATGTTTTACAAAAACAAATCCCTACAACCAATGATGTGGCCAACAAATTAGTAGTTGAACATATGAGAGAGTTCAAAATAAATAAATATAATGGCACAAATTACATGACACCTCATTGTGTGGGATTTTTTTGTAAATT
>BQNB010183688.1:0-11795 GCA_026074375.1 Tanacetum coccineum
ATCAGTACTAACTATAACTAACAGACTTAACTTTAATACTAACAGTATTAAGTCTGTTTACAATATTTTCCTAACAGAAGAAAAAGAGTTAGAGGAAGTTGATGAAGTTGATGAAGTTGAGCTAAAGAAGCTTTTGGTGATTAAAAAAGATGAAGATATAGCAATTGATGCTATACCACATGCTACCAAATTACCAGTGATTATTGATTATAAGCTTCATAAAGAGGGGATGTTAGTACACTATGAGTTGATAAGAGCAGATGGAAGTTCCAAAAGATACTCTTCAATGATAAGGATACTACAAGGAATAGATATAGAAGACTTAGAAGCTCTTTGGAGGATAGTGAAGGCAAAGTATGGTGATACAAGGCCTGAAGATGAATTTGAGAGAGTGTTGTATGGAGATTTAAGAGTTATGTTTGAACCAGACATAAAAAGTGATATATGGAGAATGTTGCAAGGATACAGGGTGACTACTTAGAAGTTGATTGATTCATCTAGAGTTCACTTTGTAAGATTTGATAATCTTCACATTTTTATGTTGGTTGAAAGAAGATACCCTCTCACACCAATTACCATTACCAATATGCTCAACAAGAAACTTCAAACTGATCATCAAAATGAGATGTGTTATCAACTGCTGAAGCTTATGGTAAAGCAACGAAAAGGAAAATGAAAGGTTTGAATGCATCTTCCTGAAGTGTGATGAAGACTTTTAAAGAAGAAACTTGAAGATTCAGAAGATGAACATCAAGTTTAGGGGAGGATTGTTGGGTCTTAAAAGACTTCATGGATTCTTAGAAGTTACTGCTGCTCAGGTACATAATGGAAATTATGCTAAGTGGTTAGTACTGGTAGTATAATGTTACCACTGCTAGTTACTACTGTTAGTATAATTTAGTACTGATAGCATAAAGTTACTGCTGTTAGTTGAAGTTAAGACTGCTCAGTGTTGAAGACTAAAATATAAGCTAAGTAGTTAGTGCTGTTAGTAGTAAAAGTTAAGACTGCTAGTACAGGTTACTACTGTTAGTGTATATTAGTACTGCTAGTACTAATATTACTACTGCTTATGTTTATTAGTGCTGCTGGTGGAAAGATTACGACTGTTTGAAGACTTTCTACTGTCAAGAGGATAAAGACGAGTTAAAGAGATAAAGATTGTTTGGAGAACAAGAATACGTGTGAAGATAAGTGTTGAGATATTTATGTACAAGATATACATGTATTTATTTAGAAGATTACGTTTATGTTTAGAAAAGATTGAGATATCTTAGGAATATATTGTAAGCCGACTAGGACTCCTTAGTCTATAAAAGGAGGCTCTAGGGCATTAGTTGACAAAGCACTAATATCTCAATAACACGTCTATCACATCTATCATTACAAACACACATACACAGATCTAGAGATTAAGAGTCTTGTAAGCTTCAAGGTTGTAACCCTAGTACTAAGATAAAGTACTTGTATTATTATCATTAATAATATTGAAGCGTTTTGTTACATCGTGTGTTCATTCATTCATATTCACTGTTCCATTGATATATCTTCTAGATATTAAAAAGTAGATTCCGCATACTCTTTGATACACACACAAAGTTTTTACTATTGTTATTTTGGATTTATCCAAGGTAACATACTCTTTACAAGGCAAGGAATCAATCTAGGTTTGGGATCAACACCTATCTTCCATGGTTTCGACATGTTGCTGTTCTGCTTCATGCCCTCTGTCGTACCCTCTGCCCCTGTATCTGTCATCTGCACTTAACAAATAATTCGTATATTCTTTGGATGACTTCTGACGGATTTCTTCAACAAAGAATCAAATCTCGAATCCCTTTGAACGTTAGCTTAGTAGTTCTACAAGAACCACTAACTGCTGTAATAATGCTTGACCAACTCTAGGGCTACGAAGATAATAATAACAAAGCATTCATACCTGTAGGTTTGGATTTTGCCAAAGGATCCTAAAGCTTCTTCTGATATAGAGAGTCTTCGATCTACATCTTACAGAAACCGAAATCATAACCATCATACTGTCGATCTTTAGCTTACCGTCTTCTACCAGTGTTTATCGTAACCTGGCTCTTGATACCACTTTGATAGGGTATATAGCACCTGCATACACTTCTGTACAGACCACTGTACGGTATATAGCTCCTTCACACACCGCTCGAACAAAAAAAGAATACAAACAAGGCTTACGGAAAGTAAATGCGGAATATAATTGATACAAGATATAACGTGGTATCCACGACTAGGATAGTCGTGGCAGTCCACGGGATTAAACCAGAGAGATATTATTAAGCTCTTAGCTAAACTGCTCAGGCTCGTGCCAAACTACACGATCGTGCCAACTGCATGACCCGTGCTAAACTACACGACCCGTGCTAAACTGCACGGGGAACAAACATACACACCTAGATCCTAGTTTACAATTACAATGAGAGGGGCATTTACAAGTGTGAAACCCATCTTCAGTTTACTTATTCTACCGATGTGGGATACCCAACATAATTATCATGTTATCGTCGTTTACTTACTAAGCCTCGTGCTTACGGTTTAGATGTTTAATGTTTTTGTAGGTTCTTACGATGAAGGTAAAGCGTTGGTAAAAGATTAAGTTTTGGAAGCAATGATTAAGTATAAATGAAGAATGTGCATAGGAGCTTAGTAGTTGTATACCGAGCTCGAATCAAAGTTGAACCACAAAAGTGTCCTAATGGTTTGTAAGTGTTAAGTGTCAAGTGACAATGTCCTTGGTATTGGTCTTGTATATGAAGGAATGTAAATGGGTCATTAATGTATGCAAATGGGTCAAAACGGAGTGTTTGGTAAACCCTTAAGATAAATGTTTTGGGGTCATTTAGACCACAAATGTTTATGATAACGTTGTATTATATAGTCTTAATGAGTTCTGGAGATTTTTATGAAATATCAAGTTTGGGAAGTTAGTTTTTCGTAACAAAATGTCAAAAATAAGTTTGGTGTGTGTCCAGGAGCAGGGAGCCATCCGGCACAGCTTTCCAGCCACCTGGATGGCCTCCTACGGGCCTCCAGCCGCCCGGCTGGCTGGTCCTGTAGTTTTCGGATTTTTGTTTTCACTGTAAAAACCAAACCGTAAGGAGTTAGAATGAGTTCTTTATATCATTGGAAGCTTATGGAGTATACTTTATGATAATGAAACTTTCAAGCGTCTAATTGTAATGTATTTTAAAAAGTATTTTAGGGGAATGACACAAGGTCATTCTCGGTCAAGCGTTTCCACAAAGTTTTTAATTTTCGGTCAAATTTTGAGTATGGGAAGGGGCGTTTCAACTTGGTATCAGAGCTTCGGTCTAAGAGATATATGTTTTCACTATAGGTTGCCTAAACTTAAACCACTCATAGATGTGTATGTCGTAAGATTAAGTAATGAAGAATGCGAATGCCTTAGTTATAAGGAAGTTAAGTGCTTGCTGCAAATAGAATGATGATGCTTAGACATATAATGATTATGCAATGTGTATTGGTAATTGATTATATGACTTGGTTTTTGATTAGAATGTTAAACGCTTATTAGAAAAGTTATAATTGAATACATTGATGTAATTACGTGATGTAAGTATATGAAAGTTACTTATATGTCTAAACGTTATATGAATGTGGAATGACATGATTATATGAGAGATATAAGCTAAGTAAGTGTGTAAATGTTTGAATTTTGAATAAGGGTGCTTACGTGAAATTATTATGTATTGAGGGTAAGTGTTTAATGCGGAAAGGTATGATTATATGATGAGAAGTATATGCTATGTCAATTATATGTCTAAGCAATGTATGATATGTATATCGGTATAAGTTTATGTAGTGTTTAAGTTAAGTAAAATGTATGGGATTGCATTTTAAATGAATCATGATGCAAATAGGTGAATAGGGGCAAGTGAATTGAGAATAGATGCAAGTAATGCATGATATGTAAATGTATGTCTAAAACATGAAGAGGAATATTACATAGAAAACACGATAATCTATTCGCAATGACGAATACGAATAATTGTGGTGAATGAATGATGTTTAAGAGGAATTGCACTAGAAATCTTAATGATGCTAAATGTGTTAAATGAATGATAAAGTGTTAGAAATAGAAAGTGTTGATCATTAATGTAATCAAAGAGAGATCTCAATGATCGTCTCTTAGGGGGAGATTGTTAGGAACACAAAAAGTGACGATCTTATTGAGATAATAGTCTTGTATTAAATAGTGAAATATTAAATGTGTAATAGTTAGGTAAAGGTCTCGTGACTAAAATGTAGTCACAAGACAAGACTAAAGCATTAGTCAAGAGCTAAAGAGCTCACTTTGTAAGGAGTATAAATACTCCTAAGTGTAAAGTAATCAATAACAAGTTCTCATTTCCTCCCTCACTTTCTCTCTCTACTCTATTCTCTCCTCCTTCTTCTCTCTAACTACTTTCTCTCTCTACTCTTCTCTCTAACTACTTTCTCTCTCTACTCTTCTCTCTCTATAACAAACATACACAAACACCTAAACACATACTAGATAGCTTATTCGATCCATAAATCAAGACCTAACAAGTGGTATCAAGAGCCAATGAGCGATTTAGTGGTGTTTTCGTGAGCTTATTCGACGAGCTTATTCGATCAGCTTATTGTGACGGCTTATTCTGATGTTTTTTTAGCCTTTTCGAGTGCTTATTTCTGCTATTTCGCGTGTTTGTTTGGTCGTTTTACAACTTATTTGATTTGATTTACAAAACTGCTTATTTTTTAGTCAAAACTGCTTAATTTTGCTTATTCAGGTCAATCTTAAGGTCAAATTAGTTTTTTGAGTCTTATAAGTCAACAACAGCTTTTTCAGGTCATACAAGTCTAGATCAGCTTATTTTCAAGTCTAATAGCTGCTTATTTGTAACCGCTGATAAACTGCTTCTTATTGTTTCGTAATTGCTGGTTGCAACTTTTGTAACTGATTTGAACTTTTGTAATTTTGAATTTACGAAAGTCAAAGTTTGACTTTTTGGTCAACAGTCAAAACGGTTTCAGTCAACACGTTTAAAAAAATGCGTTTTCGTAAAAACATGGTTTCGTAAAAAGTTAGTTTTCGAAACTTGCTTATTTTCTGAGATCTGTAAGATTTACGAAAGCTAGATCTACGAAAGTAAGTTTCGTACGAAAGTGATTTTACGAAAGTTCAGATCTACGAAAATGAGGTTTCATAAGAAAGTGTGTTTACGAAAGCTGTTGGTACGAAACCTACCTGGATATGAAAGCTATCTTACGAAACCGAAAGCGAAAGATATTAAACCAGATCTTACGAAACTAAAACATGTTGGTGTTTACAAAACCGATTTGATTTATGAAAGTTAGTTTCGTATGAAAGCTTGGATACGAAACCGAAAGCATTTACAAAAGCTAACTCAGATTCAAGATTTACGAAACCAAAAGAAAAAAAAGGAACGCAACTTTAAAAGATCTCAGATTTTGTGCTTTATCACATCTTTAAAAAGATAACACAACTTTCATTATAGATCTACACTCACATAGCTAGAACACATGCAACCTAAGATTTAAAACACATCCATACCCTCATCATCTAACCAACAAATCCTTTTTAAACCTAATCCCATCGTCACAATACTACACCAACACCCACAACTTCATCAAGAATAGAAAAGAAAAACGAAAAAAAAGATCTCAGAATAAGGTTTGATTCACAAACCGAAACCCATGTCATCATAGATTAATTTGAAGCTTAGCTTTTGTTTAATTTTCGACAAGATTAAAGAAAGCACAAAACGTAAACGTTTCATAGTATCTTTCTTTTGGTACAAGAAAACAAGAATAGAAAATACATCATCAAGAACGAAACCTACCTGTGAAGATTTATTCTTGTGGTCTCCTTGAGTATACGAAACAAGAAAGGAAGTAGTGATTGTTTGTGCTTCGTTTGTGTTATCAAAAAAAGAGAGAGGCGTATCATTTTTTTAGGTTTTGAGTATTTGTGTGAGTTGTGATATAAACAAAGTGAGAAGAGGCATTGGTGTTTATGAAGTAGGGTTGGGGTTGAGTGTGTGTCTTTATATTTGTGTTGTGACTGCCTAAGTATCATAGTGAAACAAACTTAGGGTTAAGTGCTAGTATTTTATAAGGTCTCATAAGGGTTTCTGTTGGACTGAGTTACTAGAAGGGTCGGGAATTGCTTATTTTTCTTTATGGGCTGCGACAATTGTTATTTTTCTTCATGGGCTGAGTTACCAAAATTGTTAGCTGATAGATGTATTAGCGTTTGTCAAGATTAGACCTCATTGTGAATACCAAAAATATTAAGGAGAAAATTGGGCTGTGTACTATTTTGAGACATAGATATAAGTTGGGCCGGGTACAAAGGTTGTTATTCAGCTGTGTCGTAATTTTTTAAAATCTTTTTGAAATACATGATTATTTGTTGAGCTAAATTCTGTGGTATAATTTTTTAGTTCACGATTTTTAAATTTCAAAAAGATTTTTCGAGTTTGAATGGAGCGAAATGTGTAGAGAGTGTTTGGGGGTGTTTTGGATTTTTTAATAAAATGTATGAGCGAAATGTGATGTGAAGAGAAATATAAACGGCCAACTTTTAACAAATGACACAAATGGTCCTTGTTCTTTGTATCCTTTTCTATTTTTGTGACATCCATCAATTTTGAGGTCAGTAACCGAAAGCGAACGTATGATAATTGACTCTTTTGATTATTTGTGGAGTCACTTTTATGTGGTCATACTATTTTTAGCGTTTAACGCTTATTTTACTAGGAACCCTAGTTATACGAACGCACCTTTTACCTAACGATCCTAGTTAATGGTCCTAAGGACCAACGATATGCTCAAATAACATTATAACAATGACATAACACATGGAAAAACATAATTTAACAAAATCATAAACTATCTCAAAAGTTACATTTTTACGACACTTTACGTATTTACCGATTATACATAATTTATGCAAAATTAACTTATACCATTTAAATGGTACATACAATATTAAATGAATAACAAAATATTAAGCCACCACCCTCCCCCTAGCCCCCTTAAAACGTTCAAGGGATCCACAACCTTAATACACATGGCTTGCTCTCTTAATACACATGTCAAGCCTTTTCTCATTAGTTTGACAACACATCACCACCTCACCCTACCTCATTCTCTCATACATACAAAACCACTCACCCATATCATTTCTCTCTCAAAATATCAACTCATACTCTCTTTCTTCTCCTTTCTTAGGCGTCATTAACAAGAAGAAAGCACAAAAACATTTAAGATTTTCTAAGGTTTGAATCAAGAAACATCATCATTTTATCCCTTTTGATCATCCAAACCACTATCTACCTTCAAAAATATTTCAAAGAACACCATCAAGAAAGTAAATTATATCAGCCCTATAATCATGTTGATCCTTTCTTGAAGATTTATAGGTAAGAACTTAGGTGCAAGACGACTTGTGTCCATCTTGCACCGAAAGACTCCTAAAAATCAAGTTTTGATGCACTTTCTTTATCAACTAGTTATGGACCTTTTTGGTAAATAACCTACTGAGATTCTTGGATAAAATTAATGTTAATGCTTGTATAAAATGATTGTAGGAGTTGGTTGGGTCGTTTTTGCATAATGGGTTAGTAGTTGGACTTGTTTTAGTCAATGTTATATTTCAATCAGCCTCTATTTCATTTTTTGGTCATATTGAATGGAGCATAAGTTAATGATAAATGAATGTTTTAACATGATTCCATAGCCTAAAATCAAGTAATTTGAGTCTAGTTTCCAGAAATATAAGCTTTGTAAAAATATAAAGTCGTTTGGTTAGTGAAAGTTGCAAAATGGTGAAAGGTGTCAAATTTGCCCAAAAATCTCTTTTCAACCCTTGTACTAAAATGACCATAAATCATAAACCACGATGAATCTATCGTTGAAAATAATATGGGAGACACTTGTAAGGATTATTTATAGTCTCCCATTGGCCTAACTAACATAACCTTGATTTAGACCTTCTGATCCTTAAAATACTTTTATATCTCCAGATTTCGCTATTTTTGGAGTTGGGTTAAATGGTCGGGTATAAATCCTTGGTAAATTTTGGAAAAATTCATGGACAAACCTAAAACATGAAGTTTTGACTTGGAGCAGTAGCTTGACCAGAAACTTTGGTTAACTTGGTCAAATAAATACTTAAAGTGACGGGAAATTTAGGACAAATTAGTAGAAATTGTGCTTTAAGATAAAAGTGTCTTTTGAAACAAATGTGAACACATGACTTAACAAATGAACCTTAATATTGTCCGAGCATATCGTATAGGGTCTAACTAGGTATATTTACTTGGTTGTGAGTAGAAGGTTGCGTATTTGTTTGGGTTGCCTACTTAGTGTGGTTTGCCGAGAAGTCCTATTGTCATTCTAACTTCTAAAGTGAGTTTCTCATAACCCTTCTTTTACCGTTTTAATCGATTTTGGGGTGAAAAGCATGATGATTTGTATTTAAATTGCTATGCTCGTACTTTTATGTGTTAAGCTTTCGAGCATACTTGAACTTGATTTAAACTTGGAAAACGTGTTGAACTTAAACTTGAACTTGATATGTATGTATGTTGTTGTATGCTTAGAACCCGCCACTACTTTTAGCTCATTATATCTCCCTCAACGGGATTGAGACGTTAGTACATATGCATAGCGCTATTAGGAGATTAGCCTCTCCTCACTCCCACCATAAACGGAGTGCATAGTATTAGGACACATTGCATTGTGACTTGGATCGGGGGTAACGCCTACTCACATTGTGTTGGAATTTGGAACTGGGAGGCTGAATGCATTTAAGTAGTGCCTCGCATAAACAGTATAGCATACATTTATATTAATTGGATTTGTGTCACGTTATCTCGGTAACGAAGACTGTCTTTGAAAACTTATGTCGATTTGGATTATCAACTTGTTTACGGAAATTCAGATGTTGATTTGGATATACTACTTCGGACATCTACTCTATATAAAGCTACATTGTGCGTATAAAATCCTGTGAACTCACCAACTATTTTTAATAGTTGACCATTTTTATCATGCTTTTCAGGTGACGTTCCTTAAGTGGATACTTAGTGCTTGCTTTTCAATCCTTGTCCCTCCACTTATTTACAAGAATCATGCCTTTTGGGAAATATCCATGTTCGGATGGAAAACAATTTATGTTGTCTTTTGTACTTTCAACTTATTTCTTGAAGTTGTTGTAACTCGGATAACTTTACTTTTATTTAAAATGTATGGCGTTTATATCTATTATCTTGTGTGTTGTTTATTAATATGTTACACCTTGCGGTTCCGCCTTGGTGGGGTGTGACAATTTTCTTTTTAAACTTATGACTAAGTCTTACTAAGTTATAGAAATGATATTATTAACCCTTTAAGTTTATAACTAGGAATCTAAGTCCCATATTTTGCCATTTAGACCTTTAAAAGTTAAATTCAATAACAATTTAAGACCAATTGAGTTACAAATACATTAACTCCTCTTTAATTGATAATCCGTTATTGAAAGACACTTGTTTCATTTTATCCCGAGATGACATTTTAAAAGATCATTTTTGAAAGAATTTGACTATTTCCCCCCCCCCCCTTAAATAATGTTCCGTTTTCTATTTAAAGAGTTGTAGACATTGTTTGAGTGATAGAAAATTCTTTAAAAATCTTTTTAAATGAGAAACTGATATGTTTAATTATGTTTCTTAAAAACAACACCAATGAAACAAGATTTCTCTCTTTTTACATAAATAAATGCACTGACACGCACATTTATTTGATATAGGAAGCACAAGTTGTGTTGCAAAGTAAACATAAGCCTTTTGAATGATATGATGTTAATCATTTCTGAGAAAATAAATTTCCCGTTGTGTGGGTCATGTTTTCTTTTTGACGAAAGACTTGCCTTTATATTAAAGACAGGGTTGCTATCTGATATAATAGCAAGCCATTTGACTGTTTGAAAAAACTATTTGAATTCTGCTCGAGCTTCAATTGTACAGCTCTCATCATTATTAACTGAGCATTTTAAGGTGTAAATGTTATCGATTTTTAGAAGACATGTCAAGAACACCATATTTTTATATTTTCTGATTTTTTAATTTTGTATTTTCTTTTTATGATTTTATATTTTTATATTTTCTTTTTGAAAAGTTTATATAAAATGAAAAATCTTTTTGGGTTTTTCTGATTTTCTTATATACATATGATACATAGGATATGTGAAGAGAGTACCACCATTACTCTTCCTCTTCGTCTGCCAGCTTTTTCAGAGTCTCCGGGGACATGCTTTGCATTCCAAGCTTTTTGATGAGAAATTCCAGTCGTTCTCGTGCTAAAGGCTTGGTGAAGATGTCTGCCAGTTGATACTCTATTCTGACAAAATACAGCTCAACCACCCCGTTCTCCACTTGCTCCTTGATAAAGTGATGTCTGATGTCTATATGCTTGGATCGGGAGTGTTGGACGTTGTTGCAACGTAAAGCAATGGCACTTTTATTATCGCAGTACAAAGGTATCTTGTTGAACACAAGGCCATAGTCAGTCAATTGCGATCGCATCCAAAGTATTTGAACACAACATCCCGACAAGGCAATATACTCAGCTTCTGTACTGGATATTGCGGTGCTCTTCTGTTTTTTTGATGACCAACTCACCAATCTATCACCTAACAACTGCATACATCCAGACATACTTTTTCTAGTATCTTGGCAACTCGTATGGTCAGCATCTGCAAAAGCTGTTAGAGCAATGCAAGAATCCATCGAATACCACAGACCCATATTAATGTTTTCTCTTAGGTATCAAAAGATTCGCTTAACCGCATGTAAGTGCTTTATGGTAGGCTTTGCCTAATACCGGGCACACATGCACACAACAAATACAAGGTCTGGTCTACTGGATGTGAGATACATAAGGGTGCCAATCATTCCACGATAACGTGTAGGATCAACGGCTTTCCCTTGTGGATCTTCATCCAGTTTGGATTTCTCCACCATTGGAGTATCCGCTGGTTTACAGGTTTCCATACCATACTTTTTAAGAGATTCAATAGCATATTTGGATTGGTTTAAAAAGATGCCTCTGGGACTCTAAGAAATCTGTAGTCCTAAGAAAAATGATAGTTTTCCCATCATCAACATCTTGAATTTTGAACACATGATTTTAGAAAATGATTCACAAAGATCAGGTTTAGTGGAGGCAAAAATAATATCATCAACATAAATTTGTACCAGTAATATGTCCTTGCCTTCTCTTCTGACGAATAATGTTGGATCGACGATTCCTTTGGTGAACTTCTGGAAGAGTAGAAATGATGAGAGTAAATCATACCTAGCCCGTGGTGCTTGTTTCAAACCGTAAAGGGGTTTCTTAAGCTTGTACACATGGTTGGGATTCTTTGGATCTACAAACCCATCCGGTTGACTAACGTAGACCTCCTCACGCAGTATGCCATTCAAAAACGCGATCTTCACATCCATTTGGTAGATGACCATGTTCATATGAGCAGCGAATGCAATAAAGATATGGATGACAACAACAATAAAGTAGTCCTAAAGTTCAAGCTTTCACTAGAAATTACTTGCTCTTAAGACATCTGGATATCTTTGCAAGACGTATAAGGTTCAAACCTTGTCAAATACATGTCTAGACAGGGTTAAATTTTGTTATTGGTTCAAACCTTATCGCGTACATTTATACTTGGCTTGTGTTTGAAAATTTGTAACTTGAACATAAAAGAACTGTTT
>BQNB010183689.1:2264-12381 GCA_026074375.1 Tanacetum coccineum
CGTCGCTTTCTTGATATTCTTCAAAATTACAATCCAATTGATGATGAACCCATGTGGGCTGCCGACCATGTTGTCGCTCCGACTCCCGGTTCCGCAATTACTTTTACTAAAACTGCAAACGAATTTGCCATTAAAGGTAACCACTTGACCCTTGTCAAAGGAAACCAATTTGATAGTAGAACCAAAATCGATCCTCATAAACACATTCATGAATTCCTCGAAATCTGTGATATGTTTAAATATAGAGATACCGAGAATGAAGCTGTCCGCCTGATGATGTTTCCCCTATCACTCACTGGAGAGGCAAAAACATGGCTGGACGAACTCAACGAAGGAACTATTGAAACATGGGATGAACTTCAAACCTCTTTCATTAGCCGATTCTTTCCCCCAGCTCTTTTCGACCGACTCCTCGGAGAAATCCGTGCCTTTTCTCAACATGAAAATGAATCTCTAACTGATGCTTGGCTTCGTATGAAGGAAATGCCCCGAAACTGCCATGGTCATAATCTGTCCAAAGGCAATATTATCAAAATCTTTTATCATGGTCTTAATGAAATAACCCAAGAAGTTCTAAATGCCGCAGCTGGTGGTATTTTTCTCTATAAAACACCAAATCAAGCTTATCAACTTCTCGAAGATAAAGTCTTACTGAAGCTCGATTGGGCTAAAAATCAAAAAAACCAAATCATCTCTTAAGAAAACTGTTGCTTTCGCCAATGAAGGTAGCAGTAATTCTGATACTAACAAAATTATGACAAGAATGGATGTCATGACCCTGAAAATGGATGCTCAGTATAAAGAAATGAAATCTCATAACAAGTGTAATCGCTGCGGAGGTAATCACTCAACCGCAACGATGATGACACACCTATGTCTCGTGAAGAAGAAGCAAAATTCATGCAAATCTTCTGAATGATTACCGCGACCGAGACTCGAATCGCGATAATTGGCGTTCTAGCGGACGGAATGATTATAACCGAGATAACTACCGATCCAACACTGATGACAAATCCTATGATCTTCAAAAACAATTTAACGATTTCATGATTCTCAGCAATCATCTAGCTTTTGTTAAAGAAACTATTCATGGACTCAAAAATCTCAACCGAAACAGTAGCCAAAATCATCAAGCTTCAATCCACAAACTTTAACTAAGATAAAAAAAATTTGATAGGCTTGCTGATCAAGCAATCTGGCGGACCTTTTGGATCTTTCCAGCAAAACTCACCAAACCCACGATTTGGTAGCAATTCTTAAAGCTTAACCAACCACACAATCTTGTAATGAGATGTAAATGCCGTATTAATAAGAAGTGGTAAAATCATATGATCCACCATATAACCTGAATGTTCTAACAAACAATAATATAATTCTGAAAACACCTAAACAACTTTTCGATAGTGATGATGAGACGATGAAACTTTAAACAACTAAAAACTCAACTCACAAAACCAGTCGAAGAAACACCGTTACCTAAACCATACAAACCAAAGATTCCATATCCTTAACGCCTTAGAAATGAAAAAATAGAGGCTCAATACGGAAAATTCATTGACATGATCCGAGCCATCCGAATCAATATACCTCTTGTGTATGTCTTAGCCGGAATGCCTAACTATGGCAAATTTCTCAAAGAACTCATAAGCATTAACCTTATTCCATGCAATTTCAAAACTTGCTTGTGTAATGCTTGGATATCTTGGTGCGCATTAACCTTATTCATATTCCTTATATGCAAAACTATCTCTCAAAACTCTTAAACCTACTAAAATGAGCGTAAGATTAGCTGACAGATCATTCCAATACCCTGTTAGATAGCTAAAAATATGCCCGTTAAAGTTGGTAAATTCACCTTTCCTCCTGATTTTGTTATTCTTGAAATGGAAGAAGATAGCAAAGTTCCCTCATCCTTGGGTACGCACCCTTTCATGTACATTGCTGATGCAGTCTATTCGAGTTATACAACACAACTCAATCTTGGAGTTGGGACTGAACGAATGATCTTTAATATCGACTCTACAATGAAACAATCTTACTATAACGATGATACATGTTTTAGTACGATGTTATCGATGAAATATTAGAAGAAGATTTCGATGCTCTTCTAGACGAAGGAAGCAAAATCCTCCATTCCATCGAAGGAACCCTTCTCGAAGAAGAAATCTTTTCCGAATTCGATGAATTCATGGCAATGACTGCCGATGAAAATTCCGAATCTAAATCTGATCCCGAAGAACCACTATTCGAGAAAATCACCATCAACACCGATTATAAAATCAAAACATCTCTCGAAGAACCTCCTACGGATCTCAAACTCAAACCTCTTCCTGATAATTTAGAATATGTATTCCTAGAAGAACCATATTTTCTTCCTGTAATCATATCATCTAAACTCTCTGCTTAAAACAAAAGCATACTTGTATTCGTCCTTAAAAACATAAAGAAGCCTTTTCCTGGAAAACAACAGACATTCCTAGTATCTGCCCATCATTCTGTAAACACCAAATACAACTTCTAGATGACAAGAAACCAGTTGTCCTAAAACAAAGAAGGTTAAATCCAAACATGCAAAAAGTTGTTAAAAAAGAAATCATGAAACTCTTAGATACCGGTATTATTTATCTGATTGCCGATAGTCCTTGGGTTAGTCCTATTCATTGTGTACCAAAGAAAGGTGGTATTGCAGTTGTCACCAACGAAAATGATGAACTTGTTCCAACAAGAACTGTTACGGGTTGGCGAGTATGCATCGATTATCGTAAACTCAATGAAGCAACCGTAAAAGATCACTTTCCTTTGTTGTTTATGGATCAAATGTTAGAAAGACTCGCGGGAAATAAATATTTATGTTTTCTTGATGGTTTTTCTGGATATTTTCAAATTCCTATCAATCCTACGAACCAAGAAAAAACAACATTCACATGTCCTTTCGGAACATAAGCTTATAGGTGAATGCCTTTCGGGCTATGCAATGCCCCAGCTACATTCCAAAGGTGTATGTTAGCAATCTTTCATGACATGATCGAAGAATCCGTCGAAGTATTCATGGATGATTTCTCCGTCTTTGGAGACTCTTTCGACAAATGCCTATACAACCTCAATAAAATGCTCTACCATTGTAAAGAGGCTCATCTTATCCTTAATTAGGAAAAATGTTACTTAAAGGTCAAAGAAGGAATTGTGCTTGGACACAAGGTGTCTGGCACAGGACTTGAAGTCGACAAAGCAAAAATCAACGTAATCTCAAAACTTCTACCCCCTACTAATATCAAAGGTGTTAGAAGCTTTCTTGGACATGTCGGTTTTTACCGATGTTTCATTAAATATTTTTGGAAAATTGTCCAACCTCTAACTAAGCTGCTTGAAAAGGATACTCTATTTGAATTCGATGATGAATGTCAAAAAGCATTTGAATTATTAAAGAGTAAAACCATATGTGCTCCTGTGGCAACTCACCCCCATCATAAGCCCAAACTGGAATATTTTGTTTAAACTTATGTGTGATGCAAGTGATTTAGTAGTTGGAGTTACCTTAGGTCAAAAAGATGGTAAAAACTTTCACTCGATCTACTTCGTAAGCAAAACTCTTAATCCAGCTCAACAAAAATACACCGTAACCGAAAAAGAACTTATTGCTGTAGTTTTTGTATTCAACAAATTTAGATCCTATCTGATTCTATCAAAAACTATTGTTCACACTAATCTCTCAGCTCTTAAACATCTCTTTTAAAAACAAGACGCAAAACCACGTCTTATTCGTTGGATACTACTTTTACAAGAATTTGACATAGAAATCAAGGATAGAAAAGGTACAGAAAATGTCGCTGTCGACCACTTGTCTCGAATTGAAAATGAAGAAATAAGTGATGTCAGTGAAGTGGATGATAACTTTCATGGAGAAACCCTTATGGAAATTAACACCAGAAATGAACCATGGTTCGCAGACTTTGCAAACTACTTGGTAGTTGACATTATACCAAAAGGCATGACGTACCAACAAAAAAACAAATTCCTCTTTGACCTCAAACACTACTTCTAGAAGGAACCCTACCTCTTTAAAGTATGTTCTGACGGTATGATCAGACGCTGTGTAACTGGACCAGAAACTCGAACCATTTTAGATCAATGTCACCACGGACCAACTGGTGGACATTATGGACCAAATGTAACCGCTAAAAAGGTCCTAGATTCAGGATTTTACTGGCCAACAATCATAAAAGAAGCTCATACTCTAGTTTGCCCTTGCGAAGCATGCCAAAAGACGGGAAATATATCAAAACATAATGAGATGCCCTTAAACAACATTCAAGTATGTAAAATTTTTAATGTATGGGGTATCTATTTTATGGAACCATTCCCAAAATCACATAAATTTGAATACATTCTTGTAGTTGTTGATAATATATCTAAATGGGACGAAGCTCAAGCTTTACCAACCAATGATGCCCGAGTGGTTATCACTTTCTTAAAGAAACTATTCTGCCATTTCGGAATGCCCAAAGCTCTAATCAGCGATCGAGGTACTCACTTTTACAACAAAATAATGGAAAAGACAATGAAAAGATACACAGTTAACCACCGTTTTTCTGCATCATATAACCCTTAAACTAGTGGTCAAGTTGAAAACATGAACAGAGCTCTTAAAAGAATTCTTGAAAAGACTGTTAAAGACAATCCTGCTATTTGATGAAGAAAACTTGATGACGCTCTGTAGGCTTTTCGTATTGCTTACAAAATACCTACCGGTACCACACCATACAAACTCATATATGGAAAAAAACTGACACCTTGCCTATTTGGAAATTTGAACACCGTGCATACTGGGCTTTGAAGTATTTCAATCCATATCTTATCGCTACCGGTGACAAAATAATGTTTCAGTTATACGAACTCGACGAACTAAGACATCAAGCTTATGAAAACTCTCGATTATACAAAGCAAGAACCAAAGTCCGGCACGATAGAAAACTAAAGATGAGAAAAGAATTCAAACATGGAAATAAGGTTCTGCTCTTTCATTCAAAGAACAAATTCAAACAACCAAAACTCGGATGATGTTGGCTAGTACCATACATAGTAAAACACCAGTATCCGTCCGGATATGTTGAACTATATGGAAAAGATGGAAAAACATTTATTGTTAACGGCTATCGACTTAAACTATATCATGAAGAAGAATATTATAATGACCAAAGGCCCGGATAGCCTGTCTCTCCTCTATTTGAATGACTTACCAAGTTCGAGTCTAGCTAACGACTCTCTTAAAAAATTAAGCGCTTTTCGGGAGACAACATGTGCTTCACTTAAGTGTGGAGGAGTCCCTCCTCTATTCTTTCACTCATATCCTTTGTTTATTTTCTAAAAAAACAACAAAAATATTTTTCTTTTTTGTGTCTTTTTGTATGTTTACTTTTATGCAGGTAATATAGCCTAAAGGTTTGGAAAATTATGAAGTATGCTCAAGGATAGCTCTCTCGCAGCTATATATCTCTATGACCAGGGAAGTATCATTTTCCTTTAATTTTCCCTATTTTATCTCTATTATCAGTTATCACATTGAGGGCAATGTTCAACTTAAGTGTGGAGGAGAGCCAAATAGGAAAAATTAATCATATCCCTCCATGTTTTCCCTGCCAAAATTTTTTCCAACTGATACTTTCAAAATCTTAATATATATGCTTTCAAAATTAAAAAAAGCTCTTAGTAAGGAAAATCCAACCAGATTGACACTATAGCTAGCACAACCCGGTCCACTAAATTGTGAGAAATATCGAATTTGGGTTCTATTGGTAGGAAGTGTAATAGATGAGGCCCATGCATCAAGATACTTGGTACATCCAGGAGCGGATAAGACGTACTATAACCTTAGAGACATGTATTGATAGCCACGCGTAGAAAAGGATAGAGCTACCTATGTTAGCAATTGTCAGATTTGTTTAAGAGGTGTAGGTTGTAATGTCAAAGACTTTTGGCTTGCTGCAACAGCCTGAGATAGTTAAGTGAAAATGAGATAGAACCACCATGGATTTTATCACTAAATTTCCAAGGTTAAAGTAGTGAGTATGATGTGATTTGGGTTATGGGAAGTTGGCAATGATTTATATTGATGAGATAATAGCAAGGAATGGAATTCTGGTGACGATCAACTTAGATTAAGATGGATGATTTACCTCGTGGTTTTGGCAGATACTGCAGAAAGTGTTACAGACGCGATTGGATTTGAGTACTGCTTAGCATCCTCAAGCAGATGGACAAGGTGAGCGTATGATTCAGACTTTGGAAGATATAATGAGGGCATGTGTTATTGAATTTGGTGGTAGTTATCATTTGAGCATTTGGAGTGCTCCGTTTGAAGCTTTGTATGGAAGGAAATGTAGGTCGCCTGTTCTATGGGCAGAGATTGGAGAGAGTAGTTTGACTGGACTTGAGTTAGTACAAGAAATGACTGATAAGGTAGTGTTGGTAAAGGAAAAGCCCAAAGCGGCGAGAGATCGTTAAAAGAGCTATGTTGATTATAGGCGTAAGCCGTTAGAGTTTGAGGTGGGAGATCGTGTATTGTTAAAGGTGACGCCTTGGAAGGGCGTAGTTCATTTTGGAAAGAAGGGTAAGTTAGCACCGAGATATGTAGGACCATTTGAGATCCTTAAAAGGATTGGCCTTGTATCTTATAGATTGAGGTTACCCGAGGAGTTGAATAGCATGCATGACACTTTTCATGTGTCAAATCTAAAGAAGTGTTTAGCGGATGCTAGTTTTCATGTGCCATTGGATGAGATAAAGGTCGACAAGACCTTCATTTTGTTGAGGAACCTGTAGAGATTATGGATCGAGAAAGTAGGAAGTTGAAACGTAGGAAAGTAGTGCTTGTGAAAGTTAGATGGAATTCGAAACGTGGTCCTGAGTTTACTTGGGAACACGAAGACCAGTTGAGGATTAAGTATCTACAGTTGTTCGTGGACCGATTTGTTGAGTCTGCTAGTTAAATCTTGGGATGATATTTCCTCAAAGAGGGGATACTATGACATCCGTAATTTAATCAGGTTAGTGATACCTTTAGAGATGGCTAAGAGTTCATTTTGTGTGATTTCTTGTGTGCTATATGTTAAATATGTGAGCTAAGTGGTTTGAATAGGTGAATGATGTCATATTGAGGTGTATGATCATCTAATTTTGAGTGTGTTTGTGTTTGGTGATGAGTATTTCATTTGTTCACGTATAGTAATAATGGAATGGAATGGCGTATTGCATGCAATGCTACGTCAATAGTTGGATGATTTTGTGTTAAGCGTTTATGGGAAACACATCATGTTGGAAATAAGTGAAGCAAGTGAAATTTGTATATTTATAGTAGACTTTCTAAATATAGAAAGTGAAATGTGAAATGAAAAGTTATTTTTAGAAAGTTTAGTAAGTAGCGTTTATGTAAAAAGGTTTACTCAAATTAGCTTAGGTTTTTATAAAAACTTAAGGTAATGAAGATAATTAGTTAATTAATAATAAAATAAAATAAAAATATATATATAGGAGGGGGAGAACAAATTTGTATAGGAAAATATAAAAAAATTAATTAATTAATTAAAAAGGGAGGTGATTGGATCGGTTATAAAGAAAGAAAAAAAGAAACAAATCTGATTACAATTAGGATTCTAGGTAGTATAAATATAAGATCAATAAATCCCTAAAACACTTTTCTCTCATCTCTTTTGTTGTTTGGCTGAAACCCTCAAGAAGAAGAAAAAAAGATTTTTTTTAATCAAGAACAAGTTGGTGATTTAGTGTTCAAGAATAAAGGTTTAGGTATGTTCGTTAACCCTAGTTGTTTAGTTTTCTTTAAATCATGTAACAATTAATATGGTGGATCATTAGGGTTTTAAAAACTTCTATAATTAAGGATGTATTAATCATGCTAGAGTGTTTAGGGTTTAATTAGGATCATATTGGTGAAACGTGTTTTGATATGATTCAAAAACCTAAATTATAGTTCAAAGAGTCTATTTTTCAAAAAGTCTAGCCTCGAATGATTTTGAGTTCTGGAAGTTGGTCAAATGTTGGTTACAAGAAAAGTTGTCAAAACAGTAAATACGGGTCAGAATTAGGTCATGTTTAGGAGGGTAAAACCCTAACTTAAAAGTGGAATTAAGGATAGCCAATCTACAGTGGTTAAGTTCAATATGTATATAAAGAAACCCTAGAAGGATAGCTTCTGATTTTGTGTCTAAGTATGGTAGTTAGGGCCATACATTTTAGTGCGCAATCAGATCCGAATTGGGACAGTTTTGAAGTTGGATTTTATTTGGGATAGTTGCACATGTAATGAGTGGTTGGGAATCACAAGGTAGTTAGTAAACTCATAAATGAACTTAGGTGATTTTTGGTATAATTTATGAAGGTCAGCAAGTAAGGGTTTTGAGTTAGTAAAGATACACTAAAATTCTGCATTTTTGAATAAATTGTAGTTAACTAGTGTAATGTGTTAATGAGGTGGTTAAGGTTGGGCATGGTGTCGGGGTGACCCATGATGGTTAATCAAACCCTTAGACATCCATCATATGTGTGTTACATAGACTAGAGATTTTAGCTTGGTCGCGTGTAACCGTGTTTATTTATTTGTATAGTAGCGTGATAGGAATTGGAAGCTGCGTTTTGAGCATTCAAGTGATTTACATAGTCCTACTTTTTACATTGTTTTAAACTTGGGATGGAAATGATGCAAGTGTTAAAATGAGTTTTAAATTACTATGATTATGTGTTAGTGTAAATGCATGGACTATTTATGTGCTACATGTTATGTGATGTGATATTGAGATGTTGCCTAGTCAAGAGGATTACTTGCGGGTATCCATGGCCTGAGTTAGAGGGAAAGAGATTTGGTATGATCCAAGGGCGATATGGGTCGTCTGCTTGGTGTTTGAATAATTGATATGATTTAATTGCATGTTAGCTTGTATGTTAGTTAGCATAATTGTCATGCAAGCGTATTGTTTTATAATTGCAGGAATTGGTTAAATTGTTTTGGTAACAGAATGAATATGTGTGTTTGAAAACCTACGTTTCTCACCAACCATTGTGTTGACGTATAAGCATCATTTTCAGGTATTCAGCAGGATGAGATTAAAGTTAGGAAAAGTGGCTAGATGGACCGTAGGCAGCTGGCGAAGTTTAGTTATCTAGATTTCGTTATTTGTTGGATGATAAATGTTATTTGTTTTGCTTTTCCTTAGGATGTTTTGAATATTTTCATGTCATGACTGCCTTCATTTCAATGTTAGACGCCTTTTGGATTTTTTGACGTGTTTGGGTATTTTCATGACACTATGTGTCTATACCTTATATTTTATGCATGTTTTAGTTTCTCTTATAGATGCCAAAGTGTTGTGATGATTCCTATTCTCGTCGCGCCTCGCGTTTCCGCCTTGGCAGGGTGTGACAGATTGGTATCAGAGCCTTTGATTATAGAGAAGTAGGTGGTTGAGCCTAGACTATAACCTAGGGGTCCTTGATGTAGATGCATTTATGGCTTAAGTATTTATTTTATAACTGCTATGTTTCCCCTCTATTTTGTGTAGCTTTTATATTTCCTTTTGTTAGGTTATCGTCTTAGTTTTGTTGCCTACCCATAGCTGATTTAGTGCGTATTGCCTCATCATTAGTTAGCTACGCCTTCTCGTTTCCATAAGAAGTTCCGTTGAGGAACCGTCTTTGCAACCGGGCGTAGGAGTTTCATTGTGCTAGGGACATGACTTAGGATGAAAAGAACAAATCGTAGGACCCGAGTTCCAATTGGCCTTTACCCATGCCATATCAAAGAGAAGATAACCATAAAGGAGGTTAAGGGAGAGTCAGTCATGGAATGGAAGACAAAGGTGACAACCAAGGAGAGCGTTGTCATCCAGTTTCCTAGAAAGTTTCGTGGATACAAGTTAACAACGGAAGAAGAAGTGGAGAAAAATAAATGGTTAAAGGAAGTTTAGGAAAAGATAGAGTATGTGATATCAGACAGCGACTCGGATCTTGAATCCACAACTAGTATTTAACCTTAGGGCATCCTCCTTGTCATCCATTTTAGGTTTATTTGTCGGTCTTTAGTCAGAACCATGTTTTAGGAATTGTTATT
>BQNB010183690.1:0-12380 GCA_026074375.1 Tanacetum coccineum
TGAGCAACCAAATTTTCCTTCAAAAAATGTACATGGGACGGTACTTTTGAAGAACTGTCGTGATCATTGGTGACACAGAGATGTGGCAAAGCATATGGAGAAAGTTTTGAACGACCGTCATAATCATTAGTCACACAATCATGAGTATCCGAATGTTGTTTTTTAGGCATACCCATTGCGCTACTTTCCGGGTTCGAGTCGTAAGGCGACTTCCTTTTAACTGGCCTATTTTTAGTTTTCATGGCTAATATCCTTGTGTAATAATCACAGGCGTATATGGAAATTTTCAACTAAGCACATGGGCATTCCTACTTTACATGACTAATATAATTGGCAAATGTCTTTGGCTAATAATCATAGGTATGCACATAAATTTTCAATAGTTGGCAAATGGTTAAAAACACATAGCGTTGCAAAACTATAATCAAACTATAATTATAGGGCATATAGAGGAACAAAAAAGCATAGATAGTGAGTATAAATATAGTGTACAATGATAATTTTTGTATGATAAAATATGGTACATGCACGTATTACAGTAAACACATTTTTGAAACCTCGATAGTTCCAACCCAAGGATCAGACATAGGGGGTTACGAATAAGCCGATAAGAAAATAACATAAGACAAACATGGTATGATTGTTGAGGATGACTGTCGTATGTGAGAATCAGCTTCACCAACCACAACTTGATATTTCTAGAAGATATGACGGCAGGTGAAAGAAAAAAGGGAAAAAAACTATATAGTGAAGACCCCAGGTATTGGACTCGAGAAAGTGTGGGCCGTAAGAGTTGGGCCAGATTATAATGGAAATAGCCCTTAAATGATACGACGACGTATCATGCGAATAATGAGTAAGATTATAATATAATGGCTATGACTAATGAACCAGCAACACCACCACCGATGATCAGGAAAATGGGTCCGTACACTGTCTTTGTGACCCACCACCACCTAATCCATCATCTGTCAAGGCTTCTGAATCTCCAACCAGATATAACATTTCTACACCTCAGGTTAAATCTGCTGCTCCGGTTCAGCCTCCCCCGGTTTAGTACGAGAAGTCTAGTAGCTTGTTGAAAACCGGGTTTTTTTGGGATGCTCTTGCTAAAGTTCAAAATGGTATTTTAATTGGATTGTTTATTTTGTTGTTACAACTTTGAATTAAGTTAAGGGGGTGTTTGATAAGCTTATTCGATGGGCATACGAGCTTATTGAAAATTTGATAATCTCATAAGCTCTATTTTTTGGGCTTAAGAGCTTATTCACTTGGACTTATGAACTTTATAAGTTCATAAGCTCAACAGTAGAAGCTCACAAGTCCACAAAAACGAGCTTATGAGCTTATGTAATAGAGAAGTCAAAGTAGAGCAAGTCTCACTTACCAAGTAGCGGAGTGTGGCTCGCCTAGGGCTGTATTCGAATCAAGTCGAGCTCGAGCTTAACAAGGCTTGAGATCGGCTTGAAAATCATAAGAAAAGCTCGATAGCTCGGCAAACTTTAGTTATTCAAGCGTGAGCTCAATTTGAGTAATATTCGAATAAGGCTCAAGCTCGAATAGAAAAGCTGGAATTTATACATAAATATTGTATTCGATAGCAAAACTCATCAACGCTATGAACTCATGAGCAAAGAACTTATACAAAACATTCGAAAAAATTAGATTTTTAAAAAGTCCTTCTACGATATAGATTTTATTATTATACCAATATTCACATTCGACTGTAGGCTGTTTATATAAATACATATAGTAAAAATATATATGTACATGAAGGCTTGAAAATCTCGATAAAAGTTCGAGCTTTAACTATTGAAAGCTCGAGCTCAACTCGTTATGTTTTTTCAAGCTGGTTTTTTGGTTAGGGCTTTGGTTTTAACTCGATAAAGCTCGACCTGATCGAGTCAAGCTCAAACTCGAATTACTTTATAAAAGTTTGGATTATTTGCAGCCTTAAATTTACCGGTTACCTTAAAATTTATGCGTCAAACATGAATATAGTACTTTTAAAAAAAACAAGTTACATGAAGTGATTTGTGTTTTAAAAGCATCTCCAACGTAAAGTAAACAAATGACTTATTTTCTTTCAAATTAGTCTTTTCAATAGTTTTTTTTTCATATACGAATACAACTTTTTCTTCAATGACTTTTTGAATATTTTTTTTCATATACGAGTACAACTTTTTCTTCAATGATTTGAATATGCTTTCAGCATCCACAGTATTAAAAGTGGTTAAATGACTTTTTATTATTTTAATAAGTGTTTTGATATGTTTTCTTGCATTGCATGATAAGCTTTTTGAAATGCTTTTTATAAAAGCTTGACAAATCACAAATTTTATACATAAAAGTTATAGTCATTAAATGAGATTTGCATTAAATGCTAAAAGCTTTTAATAAAGCTAACATTATGAATGCTCTTCTGTCTTTGAAGCAAATACTTTGATATACTCCTTCTCACACCAAATAACTTTTTTATTATTAAAAATAATAAAAAAGCATTTTAGTACTCGTAACATTCTTTTTTACGTTTGAGACACATGAGATGAACGATTTTTTTTATTACAAGAGTTTTAAAATAATTATTTTTAAGAAAAACCAATTAAAAAAATAAAATAGATACATGTGAGAGTAATGAATGAGTGTGGTGGATCATAAATCCCTAGTTTAAAAAAGTGTGACCAAAAAGCCATAAAACAGCTCGAGTAAAAAGCCCCACTCCACTTAAACTAAACTAAACTAAACCCCTTTCAACACTCTTTGAATCTAGTTCAAAACCCTCATCATTTTCATTTCAATTTTATTAAAAAAAAATGGCTATGACTAATGAACCAGCAACACCACCACCGATGATCGGGAAAATGGGTCCGTACACTGTCTTTGTGACCCCACCACCACCTGATCCATCATCTGTCACGGCTTCTGAATCTCCAACCAGATATAACATTTCTACACCTCAGGTTAAATCCGCTGCTCCGGTTCAGCCTCCCCCGGTTCAGTACGAGACGTCTAGTAGCTTGTTGAAAACCGGGTTTTTTTGGGATGCTCTTGCTAAAGTTCAAAATGGTATTTTAATTGGATTGTTTATTTTGTTGTTACAACTTTTTACGTTAAGGGGGGTGTTTGATAAGCTTATTCGATGGGCTTACGAGCTTATTGAAAATTTGATAAGCTCCTAAGCTCTATTTTTTGGGCTTAAGAGCTTATTCACTTGGACTTGTGAACTTTATAAGTTCATAAGCCTGACATTAGAAGCTCACAAGTCCACAAAAACGAGCTTATGAGCTTATCAAGTTTTCAATGAGCTCATAAGCCCATCAAATAATCTTAAACAAACACCCACGTGGTTTAGGGAGGGTTAGTCTTTCACTTAGATGTACACGGCCTAACAAGTGTATCCCGTGAACGTGTTTGAAACACCTTTCCGGCCACCACCAAGATTATTACCTAGGGAGGTTCGAACCCTAGACCTTATGTGAGGACATCACGACTTTTAAACTCTAGGCCACCTTGGTGGTGGTCCAAAGGGCGTATTAGCTGTATCAAAACGCAATAAGCTGAGACATTCTTCCAATAGCCATGCCGAAACACCCCCTTAACAATGATTAGGTTTTCAAATTCTAACTGTCATGGCGTTTGGTTTTCATTAATCGATAAGTAAGTTAATGTAATTTGATAAGTGAGTTGGCGCTAAAAATTTCGTTTTGACAATACGGCCCCCTTGAAATTGGAAATTGATATCTCGGCCCCCCTGATAATTTGGTTCAAACTCCGTCGCTGCTTGAGAACATAATGTTAAGATAGTCACTTTTAGAATGCAATGCCAAACATACTAAAGAATATCGGGCTGTGGTTGTATTGTTTATTTGTATTTTCATAGTACGTTTAATTGGACTTTTATAAATAAAAGTTTTTTTGGGTCTATTTGTAAGGATTATTCTAGTAATTAGTTTATAACCCAAATGCAGTAAGTTTCAAAATGTTAAACACAACTACACAAGTATAGTGGATTAGTGGTATTGGTATAGGGAAGGCTAGTTAGTTGACTACTCTGAAAGTAGTCTTTTTCCCATATGAAAGTTATAGATTCCCGTCTTTTTCAGTTAACAAGCCGGAGTAAACAACTGAACATGGTATTAGTAGAAGACCCTGACCAAGTTGGTTGCTAATTCATTCCTAAAAATGGCGATTTAAATTAAACTCCCCTGACCAAAGAAATTGCATGGATGTTTGCTCTGTATTTAGCCTCATCTCTAATCTTTTTTTTTTTCATTTGTACTTCCATACCTGTCTCTGATTGCTCATTTGTTAATTTGCATTTTCGGTTTGCGAAGAAGAACCACATACAACACTCTAAGAAGTGAATGACTCCCATTATTCGATTTCTCTCTAGTTTTAATATCTATTATTGGGTTGATTAATTATATCTGTACATTACAGCACATTCAAGTTTGGATGAATATGTAGCACATTGGTTTGGGTTGAATCAATCAAAATATCAGTGGGCTCTTGACGATTACTATGAAAGTCAGGGAATGGTAAGCTTTCCTGTTTTGCTGTTTCCATTTTTTGCAGTCAGATCAAACATTAAAGAAAGGAAACACTGCCCATAATAGATTTGTATATGGTTAAAAATCGTAGTGATTAGGCCTTGGAAAAAACGGTATTTCATCCATGAAGTTTGAGTTCTTTATCAGCTAGATATATTCATGTGCTATTTTTTCGTGGTGTTTGACCTGTATATATCATAGTTTTCGACATCTAATACTTGTGAAACATTATATAAACCAGGACAAGGTTGACACACAAGTGAAAATGAAAAGCTCATCTACCAAAGCTCAAAGTGTGTAACATATGTTAATTCGGCAGGTAGTTGGTTAACAAATTGTGCGTTATCTCATTTCTGTATGTTACTGTTTCCTGAATTTCGGGTTTTTTTTTTTGCATCTTGCAGGATGAGGTTGGGTTCCAGCAAGGACACCTTCATAATGTCTTTTGAGCATGATTTTGTTATTAGTTGGAACGAATGGATTAGTCTTCACAAGTATGGGAAGCTGAGCGTGAATGTCTGGGTTCGAGCGGATGGTGTTTTTCAGTACCGAGCATGAGTCATGTAATTTAACCTGTAATGATTATTTTATTTACTTCCCATCAACCAAAGATTGGCATGAAATGTACCCATGTTTTTGTTGTTGCATTTATACATCCAGTTCTAGCTAAATATGTACTTTGTGGCGAAATTAGAGCCTTATAGGCAGGGACCATATAACTCAACCACTTGCTCAGGACATGGTCACATGGAGTATTCAACTTTTTATAGATAACCAGGTCTACAATTTATGGTACTAAAATTTACCACCTAATATCTTGTATGATTTTGGCATGTCCAAACATATGTCAAGATTTGAAAACTTGTAGCTGTATATCAGCTAAAATGCGTTTTATCGATTGGTTCCAAAAACTTGAATGTTTACTAAACATTGATTCTACGCGATGAGAACTTTGGTCGAGGTACCAAGAAGGGAAAAATGATAATAAAACTACAGACTTCAGAGGAAACAAAAGCTATGCATTAGTCACAATTAAATAAGATCATCTGTAAAAGATCATCTTGTCCTCCAAACAAGCAATTTAATTATTTAAAACCATCTTAGAAAAAAAACATTCAACAAAGTTTAGAATCTTTGACAATGGATTTTAACAAGAAACAATACAAGTTATGAGCAAAAACCTTTTATGGGGCAGTAGGTTTCTGAATAACAAATGACATGCATTGAGCCTGCCTCACATTATCAAAGGCCAAACACCTTATATATGCATTTGGGTATGTTTGCTTGCACTCCTGGATTTCATTTAAAACTTGTGAAGAATCAGTGCAACCAAACATGGGCAGTTTCCACATAGTCCAGTACCTTCCATCGTAGTAATTTGGAATTCGGCTGTTCTCTCTGAATACATATCCCACCTATACATCATATCCGAACCGAATTAAATACAAAATTCTCATATTAGATTATAGCTGGTCACCTGTAAAGATGACAGACACTAACTAATGGCATCATTTTGATAAGTTGTTTATTGGTGCAACTGTGATGTGCTCAAATTATATCCTCGTTTTCGTCTTCACAATATAAAAACTAATCCACGGGATATTGAACTTACCGAATCAAATTCAAGACATGGTACCCATCCTTTCTTCATCATATAATCAATCTCCTTTGCGATGGAGTCATCCGTAAGAGGTGGCAGATAGGAAAGAGTCTCAAACTTCTTGTTATCAATTGGATTCCAAACCTACATACATTCATATAGGCAAGACATTTGTATTCATATAAAATCAAGAAAGTGCATAGCTACAAAAGGTTATCATAATACCTTCATGCAGTGGATCCTAGAACCATTTGAAACTGTTTTCCTGCTCCATGGGACCGAGTTTGTTGTCTGGAAGAGCTTCGACCCGTTTGGACTTAAACCCGTGTAAATGGGTCCAACGACAGGAGTTGTAAATGTTGCTGCAGACATTTTAAAGAATCTTTGGCTTCTGATTACAGAGTAGGAGAAAAAAGAATGCCAATAGAAATGGTGGCAAACATGTATTTATACAGTTGAACTTTATGAATGTTCGGAAATGGTTACACAAAAGAACAAAAGCTGACGACTTGGTTGGTTGGTGATGTATGATTTGTATAAGAAGGTGAAGACTACAATGTGTTATGGAGGGATTTGTTAGGCATTTAAGCATAAGTTTCATCAGTATGTCCTTCACTTTTTTGTTTTTGATTTCTCTGTGGTCTATTCGTACACATGGCACACCAAGAATGGTTGTGGACCAGCCAATGACTGATTGCGCCATGAAGTATCTTTCCAGTCCATTTAGCTTCAAAGTGACAAAGGAACATATTATACTAATTCATAAATTTATCCAGTAATCGAAGGATTTCATGTAGGTCTTTCACTTGAGGGTGACATTGATCACTGACCAAGAATTTGTGAATAATCCCGTTGACCTCAATGAAACTCCAACCAGGAGCAGTATCAACCTTCCTCTTCTTCATCAAATTCCTCAAATTGATCACTCCATCCCAGCTTCCCATATCCGCATACATATTAGCAAGCAGAACATACCGTCCACTGTGTTGAGGTTCTAATTCTAACAAACGTTTTCCAGCGCTTTCTGCTAGATGTATTTCACTATGTGTTAAACATCCTTGTAGAAAAGATCCCCATATAGCTCCATCAGGCTCCATTGGCATCAATTTAATCAGTATCTCTGCTCCTTTAAGCTGTCCAGACCTAGCCAATAGATCAACCATGCATCCATAATGCTCAATCGATGGTCTTAAACCATAAACTTTACTCATCCTTCCAAGTAAACGCCACGCTTCGTTCACTAAACTTTTGTGATTACAAGCAACAAGAACCGCAACAAATGTAATGTCATTTGGAACTGGTCCTTTCTGCTCCATCTCCTCAAAAAGCTCGATCGCCATTTTATTTTTACCATTTGTAGCCAACCCTAAAACCATAGCACTCCATGTAGCAACATCTTTACAATCCATCCTACTAAATACATCTTCCGCTATTTCAATATACCCGCACTTAGCATAAAAATCTATCAAAGCAGTACCAAGCTCCACATCAACACCAAACGTATCTCCAACTAACTCACAATGTATCCTTCTCCCCACATCAAAAGCACCAACCGCACCACACGCACTAAGCGCACTCATCAAAACCGCCCTATTGGCCTTCACTCTCCCATCCATTCCCATCTCCCTAAACATCTCAATCGCCTCATTGTAACACCCATTCCTCACAAACCCCGACACCATCGCGCTATAACTCACATCATTCCTCACACACATTCCCTCGAACACTTTACACGCCTCCTCCACACACCCATTCCCAAACAACCCACTAATCAGACTAGTACAACAAACCACATTCTTAAACACACACTCATCAAACACTTTTTTACCCAACCCAACTTCCTTAAAACTACAATACACACAAATCAACCCACTAACCACAAACACATCACAAACATACCCAACCTTAAAAACCAACCCATGTACTTGTTTCACACTCCACAAACACTCACAACACTTAACCAATAAAGGGTATGTAAAACTATCACTTTTAACACATTTAAGACACATTTGGTTATAAACTAAAATACCCATTTGTTTTTTTGAGGATTTTGAGTATAATGAAATCATGGTATTGTAGTCAAAAGTTGTTGGTGTGTTTATATTTTGAAAAAATGATTGTGTTTGTGTTATGGATGTTAAGGATGAGTATGATGTTAAGAGGTTGCTTGTTATGTATGTGAAATTTGTGAGGCCTTTTGTTATTATTTGTGCATGGATTTGATTCACTTGGTTTAATGATGTGCATGTTTTTAGGAGGTTTAGGTATGGTAGGGTTTTCATCAAGGAGGGAAAAGTTAAACAAGTTATGAGATGGTTTGTAATATTGTATTGTGGGCTTTTATGCATACAACTTCGAAAATGCAAGCACGAACACGATCCTGCTTGCTGAGAACTTTGTTGTGCACTTGGGATGAAGCTTTGAAAGTGCGAGTTTAGTCGCTACCATAAAATATCGAGACATAATTTAATCAGGTGCATTTACGAACAATTACGCAAAATGAGGAACACAGTTTTTTTTAAAATCGAGGTCACTTACAAATATTATGCCCCAGTCCCAAAACCCTCCGGGACCTAGTTCCATCCCAGCCACCGAGAAGTGCGTCTGCATTTGTGGAGGAGTTGTGATTCAGTGATTGTGTCTACTGTCTGGCCAAACAAGAAAAACGATTTTTACACATTACTCTTGAAAGGTTATTAACTACGAGTGCTACAAGCCAACAAATACCCAAATATAAAGCATACTATTTGGGCCAGATGATACATTTCAACCCATAGTTACAGGTTTAGCTATAACAAGCAGGATTACCGCGCGTTGCTGCGGGTCGTTAATTTTTCACACGTTGTTGCGGGCCATTAATTGTTTTTATAATTTTGTGCGGGTTTATTTTTTCGGTCTCATGTTTAATACTTTATTTTTTTAATATTGGCATATGTGTTCGGCCTCATGTTTAAAGGTTTTTTTTATACGGGGTTTTTTTAGTATAATTTTATGGAATTATGTTGCGGGTTTATTTTTTCGGTATCATGTTTAATAGTTTGTTTTTCCCTTATATGAGCTTATGTCCCGCGCGTTGTTTCGGGCCGTTAATTTTTTTTTTAGCTGTTATTTTTTTCTGAATTTTTTTTTTGTCTCACGTTTAATAGTTTTTTTATATGAGCTTATGTGTTGGGTCTCATGTTTAATTTTTTTTACTTTGGGTCAGATGTTGGGCCAGATTGTGGGCTAATTTTTGGCCCACTTTGATTGGTACTGTAGCATGTTGTAATTTTTTGTTTTTTAGTTTGGGTCAAAAGTTGGGCCAAATTGTGAGCCCAAGTCAAATGTTGTGAGCCCAAGTCAAATGTGAAGTTGGGCCAAATTGTGAGCCCAAGTCAAATGTTGTGAGCCCAAGTCAAATGTGAGTCAAACATTTGAGAAATGTATATATGAGTAATAATGAATAGCTACCTTGTAGAAGATGTGTGTATGCAGCCGCCTCAACCAAATCTCATGAACCCTAATCGATCTCAATAGTACTACCATCTTTGTGATCTATCTTGCTATGGCCCTAATCTTGTTGAGGATCCTTATGATTCTCCTCGATTGAAGTTTCTTACAAGTGGACGATCCATTGATCCATAGGTTGTTGTTTTTGATTTTTTCAACCCTAAATCACTTTTTTCTATAATTTCTTTGGTGTTTCTTGGTGATTGGTTGGTTTTAAAACCCTAATTGTTTTCATCGCAACCCTATTTTTCCACATGGCCTTTTCAAATGAAGATCAAATCAATCAAATCTCCAAAATAGTTTTCGTCATTAACTTTTCGGATCACATTCGTGCTCGAGACTTATGGGAACTTTGCAAAGTTTATGGATCAGTTGTTGATGTCTACATCCCATTTAAGAAATCAAAAACAGGTAAACGCTTTGCTTTCATACGTTTCATCAAGGTTAATAACTTGGAACGTTTGATAGAAAATTTGTGCACCATTTGGATTGGAAGTTTTCATTTGCATGCGAACACGATTCGTTTTAATAGGGAGCCTAGGCAAAAGGGAATGTTCAATAATAGCAATATGAATCAAAATAATGGTAAGGGGAACTTTTCTAATACGACGTCTGTTGGAAACTCTAAAGGAAGTTTTGCATCCATCCTTAAAGAAGGAGTCCACCAGCAACCTGTTACTACGACTCCCACTTTGGTTTTAGATGATTCGTGCTTAAAGGATGGTGATTTTAGTAGTTCTTTAATGTGCCAAATCAAAGATGTCACTGCCATTCCTAACCTCCATATCATCCTTTCTGAAGAGGGTTTTCAATCTATTCATATCACTTATCTTGGAGGTTTATGGGTTCTTATTAAGTTTGAATCCTTTGACGTTTTCGAGAAATTTCGCAAACATGTGGGCATCAGTTCGTGGTTCTCCTCCATTAAACCTCTCATTAATTCGTTTGTCTCTAATGAAAGAATTGTTTGGATCTCTATTGAAGGTCTTCCTATAAACGCTTGGACTAGTAACACGTTTTCAAAAATTGCCCAAAAATTGGGAGACTTGATTGTTTGGGAGGATTCTGAAGAGATGTCTTTGTCTCGTAAACATTTATGTTTAAAGACCAAAGTACATGAAATCATCAACGAGAGCCTTAAGGTTATTATCAGAGGAGTTGTTTATTGGATTCATGCGAAAGAATTGGATGCATGGGTTCCAAAGTTCTTAAACGAGAGTGATAATAGCTCTTCTGAAGATAATTTTTACGATTCTGATGAGGGAAACAAAGATGACGAAGAGGAGATAAATAGCAAACAAGACGACATAGAAGATGAACACGTTTATGTAACAAGTGGCATGCATGAAAAGGGTACTTCAAATGACAAAGAAGTTGAACATGTTTATGAAACATGTGATATGCAGCAAGTGGAGCCTATAAATGACAGAGATATTAGTAATCCTAAAGGTGATAACGGTTTAGGATAATATCATAGTTATTTATGTTTAGGATATGTGTTGAGTCGTATTAGGAAAGTCAATAAATTGTGTTAGGAAAGTGTCAAGTCAATGTTTATCTTGTAGTTAGCTTATGTTCCAAGCCATGTCTTTTATTCAGTATATATACAGAATCATTCATTATTAATCAATCAATTAAGTTAAAGACAATCTCTAAGCTTCTCTTTTCTTTCTTACGGAGCCGCCACACGCTATAGTGGTGAAAATCTATATATTCTTCTTCTCTTCATTCTTAAGGAGCAAGCACACGCTAAAAGTTGTGCCCTATCTTGATACAACCCCGAACAGGGTCGTATCAATTGGTGCTTTCATTGAGAGCTCTCGTTGAGAGGGTTTTCGATTTAAAGTTCCAAAAAAAACTGTTCATCGAAGTTACTATTCATCGAGGGGTATTGTTCATCAGAGTTACTATTTACCGGTTACTGTTCATCGGCAAAAAAAACACTCATGGATGAACAAACGGTGAGAGGGTGGCTTAACGATCTACTAGATCGATTTAACAACGTTCTACAAGATCGGTTCGACACTTTGTTCGACACTTTAACGCAACAGCGGGCCATAGTCTTCCAGCAGCAGAGTGATGCACTCGAGGCTCTTTTTGGTGACAAAAATAGTCAGGCCATTGATACTATTGCTAGTGATCAAGAAGACCCTGACGTGAAGGATAAACAAGAAAACCAAGATGACCTTAACATAGCGGTACCGGACCGAGTGTTGGAGGAATCAATTCTCCATACTTCGAACAAGGTCGAAGAAACGGATCTTACCAGTCCAGACATGGTGGTGGCAGAAGACTTGGGGAAAAAACATCTTCATGACTTCAATGAGACTGCTATGTTGCTAATTACCGACAAGGATGATGACCCAGGTGAAGCGGCCACGGATGGGGGTGATGATGGTTTTAAGTGGGGTGTATAGGAGGCGTCAACCTTCGAGGAGCTTAAGAATCGGTTATCTACTACACCGGTTTTGAGTTTACCGGATTTTAATGAGGTCTTTTTTATTAAAGCAGATGCATCCGCCAATGGGAAAGGCACAGATGGGCACCAATTGAAAGAACCCATAGCTATACATGATTGGCGGGTAGTGTTGACTGCAATGCAAAGAAAATTATGGGATCATGGAATAAATATCTCTTCAAGACAACACCTTGAGGGCAAGGTGGTTGTAACACCCCCAAAATGGGTCGCAGCGGAATAAGGATCCGGGGCGTGTTACTTATCAGATCAATAACACAAGATA
>BQNB010183692.1:0-12380 GCA_026074375.1 Tanacetum coccineum
AAACCGGTTCAAAAAACCGGTGGTCAAACCGGGTTTTTCGGTGGAAAGCCAAACCGGTTCCAAACCGCCGGTTTGGCCAAAAACCGGAACCGGTTTGGTCAAAACCGGGGTTGACCGGTTCGGTTTTCGGTTTCGACCCGGATCCCGGTTTGGGAACCGGTTTTTTTGCCCATCTCTAGTACATATATCTTACACATACTTTACACATTTTGTCCTTTAATAATAAAAAATGAGACACTTACATATTATTCCTTAGTTGCCCAGAAGTCAAGTTATCCTGAGACAATTTTATGAATTAATGTTTTTTGAAATAGGATTGCATTCCATAAATGATTTTGGTGCAGAAATATTAATGTTTCCCTAATTACAATTGGATGAAATTATTATTGAAATATTTGTGTTGATGTTTCAAATAAATTACAAGACAATGCCGTGAATAGAACTCACATTTAAATACGATTTCAACAAACAAGAGGCTAGAATTCACAGGTACAGTTTCAATTGAATCGAAGAAGAATACGAGTCTTTCAATATTTTCCACAAGTGATTTACTGTGTCATTAGGACATCTTTAATGTACTTTAGAACCTCGTCAACGTTGACTGACCACACAACTGAAACCGGTGAATAGCCGGTCCATGGATTCTCCGAATTCCATCTGCATCATTTGTTACAAACAAAACAAATCAGATAATCACATATATAGTGATAAAGCTACTAGTTATTTAACCAAGGAAAGCTCATTTTGACTTTTGAGGTCAAAAACATTACATGGATTTTGATACTTCTTTATAAAAAGTAAACATATTAACTACATGTAAATATATGCATCGGATTTTTTACATGTAATGTGTAAGAAAATCCATATTAATTTTGAATTTGAATTTGAATAATAGCCAGATTGACTTTAAAAATCGAAGTGACCTCCATTCAGATGTGATTTATGAAGAACTTACTTTTTCATCCCTTGGTCCATCAGAGTATGGCCAACGCACAGGCCTTGTGTCTCTACCCTAACAACACCTTTCTTGTACGTGAAGAGATCGGGCCGAACCAGTACTACGAAACTAACCGGATCATGAAGAAAGATCCCTAAAGAAATTGCAAAATATATGATCAGAACAATGTAAAAGAAGTTGCTTTCATTACTCGTAATAAAAATATGAATGTATACCATAAACACCATCAGATTTCACATGCCAATCACGGTAAAATTTACTAATGTCACACAAAAACTGAGCATGCTTCCCTGCAGACTGCCTTAGTTCACTAAGATCATCATCTGAAAGCCACAAATAGGTGTGTCATTTCGTTGTGTCATAGATTACCAATAAGGAGTGAATCTAGGAAGGTTGACCAAGTAAGATAACATACCAGATAGTTTGACTTGCGTTGTGATGTTTATGCCAACAACATCTATGTTGGCTCCCGAGGTGAACACGATATCTGCTGCCTCAGGGTCCCCATAAATCTGTAAAGAGAATACTAATGGTATTAGAGTCCAGATAAAAATGTCAGTTTGTAGAGATGGCAACTACGACCCATTTACTTATGAGTCAATCCGCTTGTGTTTTGTTTTTATCTCAAATGTGTTAAATACACAAAAGTAGCTAAATACGGGTTCAAGTGTTTGAATTGTTTAAATCAAAGAGATGAATTTAATCATAGTTAACACACTAACAGTGATTAAGGTTTAAAAAACAGAAATAGACAAATAAATAGTGCATCCGGGTTAACCTAACCGATCTATACCAGAATGACCCATTTGAACCCGAACCAATATTGACTGGTATGTTAATCCACCCGACCAAGCCGTCTTGATACCGGTATGTTTTAACTTAAAAAGAAAAGAAATGCTATACATTTGCTTCAGCAGCCGGATTAACGTTCCCAAGTGAAAAGAAAGCTCCACCAAGTATAACTATCCGTTTCACCTTGGTTACAAACGATGAGTCCCTTTTGATAGCCTAAATTTAACAGAAAAATGCATTCATACGACATTAGTTATGCGATATAATCTTGAATCTAATGTGCAATAAATAATGAAATTTTGTTTGTTACTTACCATAGCCAAATTTGTGAGTGGGCCAAGTGCAAGTATAGATATTTCACCGGGATATTGAGAAACTTTATCCACTAAAAATTCAGATGCTGATATGTCTACTTTCTTTGATTTGGGGTCAGGTAAATTTACGTTACCTAACCCATCCGAACCATGAACGAAGTCACCAATCAGTGGTTCTCCACCCTATCACAGTGTATGAGTGTGTGTTTAAGTAGAAATGTTTGATCAACAACAGGAAAGGGAAAGATAAGTCAAATAAAACAAGATACAGAACATTTTAATGATGATTTATTTGACAGATACAATAACATAATTAAATATTTAGAAAAGACGCTCATCATAAACAACAAAGTCGATATGATTATTGATGCACATAAAATTAAAAGCGATGAGATGTACATGGAACTAAAATGCCATCTTTTGGGGTTCCTATTTCAAGTTTCTCCAAATTTCAGAACTTTCGTTTCTCGTTGAATCATTTTTTTCTTCGACTGTATCTTAAGTTTGGGATAATCAAAATTAAGGCAGAACTTTGCATTTTTTGCAGAAGAGGCAAGAAAGACGAGTCATATATAAAAGGCTCATTATATGTCTAAAAAGGTGTTTTGTTTCCATATCTATAACGTATGGTTCCATTCTTTACTGGAGTATCTAGCGTTTTACATCGAACATTAAGTAGGGAAATAGAGTACAGACAGTAAGAAAAAGGTACCTTTAGAGGTCCAGAGCTACCTTCGGCAACAGGTATACCAGGACGTCCTGCCATCTCACACTATCCTTTTGCACAAGAAAAAATATTTTTGATCAGGTACAAGATCTAAATACAATTTAAAACAGAGCAAAATATTGGGCTGATACAAAAAAAAAGTACCAGAAGTAAGGCATTTCGAGTTGCATCTTTGGTAGTAACATTACCAAAAATGGTTGTAAAGCCTAAAATCTCCAAGTTTGGTGTTTGAAAAGCCATCATGATTGCGATGCTATCGTCTGCAAATGGTATACAAACATGTTTAACACACGTTGTGTTTCACAGTATCAAGGTTATATTTGTATATCTCTTTTTTTTTCTAACTGTTTTATATAAAATAGCTTAAACACACTGTTTTAATGTTGCTAAAATCCGCGTTAATCCAATCTTGACTTTAGAAAAACGCTCACAATACTAAATTCCCATATCATTTCATAATGCATGTTGCCATTACCTAAACCAAAGGCATCATGTCAAGATAGATATCTAACTAAGGATCGTTTCATATCTCCTCAACATTGATATTGCAAGATCAGATCACAAGATTTTAGTCAAATGTCCTCGTCTCATTCATATGTACTGTAATTTATCAAAGACTAATGCCGAATGGTATAAAAAATCAATAGAAGTTCCTAAACTTAAACAAGTATAGTGCAAAACATCTCCTAGTAGTTTAGGTTGATAAATTAGCGAGTGTACAATTGTTTGGGTCGAAAAGTTCATATAGCAAGTTTATACAGGTCACTTAATAGGATGACCCAATTAATTTTAAGATTTATATTTACATAGTTAGCCTAGTGATATTTTACTCATATATTCAAGCATAGCAAGATCAGGGGATCTACATCTTACGACCCTATACCAACCAGGGTGACACGTACCACTTTTACTCAACAAATTCGTAAAATCATAATCGATTGTGTAAAGTTACCAAAGGGTGTGTATCAATCTCAAGTTGGTCTAGTTGTATAGTAGTTTGGCCTCACTGGGTGAATATCTTGTGATGGCCTGAGATAAGTCCGGAAACGGTTATGAATTACTAGATAGTGTTGAACGGTTAAAGTTATGGCCGAAAAAGCATGTGGGTAGGGTTTTGGCCAAAAATTGCATATATTTTTTTAATATAGAAGGGATAAGTTATGGCGGCTAAGGTTTGTGGCATACAGGCAGCGGCTCATGACAGCCGACTAGGTCTAGGATTAAATGGGCTCATGATACCATGTTGAATAATGTAAACCCCGTGATTTAATTGTATTACTAAGCAAATTATATACGTATAAAATACACCAACTTTTTAGACTCATTTTTTGTCTTGATAACCTTGATTTCCGACCTTTTAACCGATTAATAAAGTCTTCCGTTTTCAAAAAGGTTGACGTGACCGCTTTGGTTATTTTGCTTAATTTATTAAAGATATACAACATTATAGAAAAATAAGAAAAGGGAATTATATATACCGATGCCAGGATCAGTATCGAAGATGATCTTTTGAGAGAGCCCACAATTGCCATTTTGATCAAGTGGTGCGGGATTGATGGTCATGATCCAATCAGAGATATCTAAAATGTTTGTGTTTGTGTGTGTTTTTGGGTTTGGATAAAAAGTGGTGATTGGCTACTATTCTTTTTGTTTCTTGTAGGGGCCGCCAGCCTTGCTTTGCTTTTTCTTTGTTATTCCCAATAATATACCCACACTTCAATTATTGTATTCCTACTTTTCTTTTATTCTAAAAAAGAAACAAATCTGTAACACATGTGAAAATCTATTTTATTTCTATAATATATAGTACAGTAATAGCTTAATAGGGAGTACCGGTTTTAGACGTAACTTTTTTTTTTTAAACTAGTTTAGACGTAACTTTTTCATTAACATCATTTTAGACGTAACTTAAACTAGTAGGTTGGACCATTTGGAATTAACATTAACATCTTTTATTTATATAATAAAAAAGCCTTTTAAATATAGGGATTTTTTTAACTTTTTTTATTAAATAATAATTGAATTGTTCTTAATATTTTTTTTTTAAGATATTTAACAAAGAAATACGTAAATATTTTCTGATTTGAGGAAATTTTTTATAAGTTATTTGTTTATATTCACGTGTAGAAAAAGTAAAAAAATACGTGTGTACTTGATATTATTTTTCAATAACTTTGGGTAAACGATCAAAAAATTTCACACTTACACTATTCATCCTACATAGGTTCATACACACAAAAGATACAAAAAAATGATGTATCTTCTTACTTGATATGCCTACATATCCTTCTGTTTATATTATAATGACAAGTGGATTAATCGATAAGTGAAATTAAGAAAGAGAATTAATGCATTAGACATGTTATAATTTGATATGTGTAGGAGGATAAGTAGGAAGATATTGTAAGAGGATATAGCATTATTCAACAAAAAAACATGACACCAGAAGAATACAAGCTGCTGCAACTAAAAAAACCTTACATTTTCTAGGCAAACCTTGGACACACTCACAAATTATTGCAAGAAATCTATATATTATGTATTTGGAGTATTTATGACTCAGGCTCATAAAAGCCCATAAACCATACGTCTGTTTATTTGCTCTCATAAGCCATATGCCTGTGTATTTTCCCTGGAGTTACAAGGACTTAAACCTATTCAAAACCATTAACATCATCATCGACCCTTCATATTTGCACTGGAGTTACAAATGGAGTTACAAATTCTTTAATGTTTACATCTATAAATGACAGGTGCACAAGTTAATCTTCTCAAACTCTCCAACTTCTCTTTCAGCGCTGTAGAATCCAAACGAAGCACACTATGTCGACAACGAAAGCAGAATCCAAATCTCAAATGTACTTGGATGAACTAGAGCTTGGGGTTATTGGGTTCATAATCGTGATTGTATGCCGGGTCTGGGATGTCAGTGCTGTTACCGGCCGTTATTTGAGCACATATTTTGTTATCTCTGATGCAAAGGTAAGACCTGATACAATTGCTAAATAGTTAGAGATTATATTAGTGTTGGTTCAGTTGTTTACCCAACCATATTACAAGGAAATATAATGCATGCTACTGCCCGAGCCAGTGTATCGCATAATTTTCTAAGACTGAAAGAAGGCCGGATCTATTATGTCAAAAACTTTTCTGTACAGCCGAACAAGGACGAGTTTCGCATCTTTAAGAATGTTATCTTTATTGTTGAGTTTAATGGAGAAACAAGTGTACGAAAAGCGTTTGTGAAATCTGATGGTTTCATCAGATATCCATTTCAGCTGGTAGCACTTGAAAACCTGAAACCTACAAACAACAAATATCTGATTGGTAAGGGTATTTAGGGTTAGTGTATATACTAATTTATTCAACTTTTGCCATCAGCGATATAATCATATGTAAATGCATAACCTGTAGATGTTGTCGGGTACGTGACAAATGTCTGAAGGACTGTTCAGCAGAGGTCCGGGTCAAGGACACTTGATTTCTATCTTGCTAATTCCAGGTTGCTAATGTTTCGCAAAGTTACTATACATGCGCCTTACCTTGTCGCTAACATTAATTTTTTTTAAAAACTTCTGAGCTAGGGGACAGGCAGTGAGGGTGACTCTGTGGGGAGGCCTTGGGGAGATGTTGATTGAAAAAAGAACATACCATGTCGGACTGTACCCAAATGTTCTGACCGCGTTGTCAGTAAAGCATTACAACAGTGAGCGTTCGTGGCCGTTAAAATATTTCCACAATTTGCGGATTCCGTAGGTGGTGTAACAATTGGTTTTCCCCTTGCAGATAGGCTTTATCTATTCAGCAGTTCATCCACATTGATCATCGATGATGACAGCATCCTTGCATTGAAGCAAATGAAGACAGATCAGAGGTGATGAGGTTTAAATTATTTGTTTGCAATTTAACTTCTTGCAGGCTTCTGATACTTACCATCAATATGCCTTATAGTGGTGTGGAAATAAGCAAGGAGACCTTGCCGGTTGTAACACCCCCAAAATGCGATACGCAGCGGAATACAACGATTGAGGTGCTACTTCATAATACATGCACACGAGTCCAAGTAAACGTTCAAAGATACGTTTATAAAACAAGCTTTATTTCATTTATAAGAATGATCAGAGTTACATATGTCCCAATACTATCATAGAAATTATTTCTAAAAGTCACAACACGACTTGATTTCTAAAACACTTGTTTAGTTTATAACACAACTTCACCGAGACACCGTCCTTGATATCCGTGTTCCGTCCCATCCAGCCATCAACAGCAATTAACCTGAGATACATGCTTAAAAACGTCAACAAAACGTTGAGTGAATTCATAGAGTTTACAATTAACACATAGAACGCATATTTTGGGTTCCACAAAACGTATAACGTTGGCTCGTAAGTCAAGTTATAAAAATAGTGATTTCCAACTAAAGAGCCCGTGTACCGAAACTTAACACATTCATCCCGTAAGACGAAATTATGCCCGAGAAGTATGCCACTTCTCCTAATACTAACTACAAAATGTCCGTTTGACAGGGTGGTCCCAAAGGATTCAAACCCCGAACAGGGTTGTCAAACCCAATAGATATATTTAATGCATTAGCGCTTACCAACACATGGTAACTAACAGTCACACAGAAAAAGGCATATACTCAGTAGTGTAGGAATCATATTCAAGTATCGAAAACAGTTTGCGTTCAATTTCACAAAACAAGCAATATATCCCCCTCGCGGAGTTAAAAACATTGAAAACTTTAAAAGCGAGGGTATGAACTCACCTTGATCAAAAGCCGTTGATCAAACAATGAAGTCTAGCAAGAAAATCCACAAACGCGATCACGGCCTATAATTAGAGTCGCTCAATTACTATACCGAAAAGTATAATCAACGATGCGTACATCGTATCAACAAAATCATATATATAGTATATATATATATATTCACACATGTGATGAGAAATCCACTTGCGCCTTAGATCCTAAAACCCCATAATATTAGGTTACGATTGTTCTTTTATTTACATCATACATCGCTTAATCGAATACTTTCTATTTTAAGAAACTTTCTATTTTTGAAAAGTTACTATTTTCGGAAAGTTACCATTTTTAGTAAGTCTCGGCATCCAATTATATTTATAAAATATTTATTGATCTCGTCGAACTTTCGACTTTCAATTTGGTTATTAATCACTCATATCGGGATTATGTCCCGTATGTTACTATTTTTAGAACTATATCCGTTCATAAAATTCGTTAAGTCTAATTCGTTATACTCGTAAAAATAATTGCGTTTATTATTTTTATAAACATTTAATAAGTCTTATATTAACCCGTTGACTTTTTAAAGTCAACATTTGACTTTCTTTGACTTTTATAATTATATATATTTTTACCCAAATCTGACCCGCGCCAAACGACCCTCTAAATCACATTTTCACGATTCGGACAAAGAAGAGATTTTATGCGAAACGATATTCCGGACAACTTTTTAGTTTTAGCCGAGACCTGAATCTCGACAGAAAATGACCAAAATGCCCTTGCAAGTTTCTGCAGGAACTTGTATTTTTAATAAAAACGCAGCAGTTTGACCATCGGTTTTGACCCGCTATATCACGTTTTCGTGACTTTGACCAAAAAGAGATTTTATAGAAAACGTCATTCCGGACAACTTTCGTGTTTCGCCGGAAGGCCGAAACGGACTCGAAAGTGCCCAAAACAGCTGTTGAAAATCGGATCAGCAAGTGCGAATTACCAAAGTGCTGTTTGAAATTTATAAGTTTTTCAAAACTTGTTTTCGCTCTAGTTTCTTCGTTATTAGGAGTTAGAAGCTCTACCTTATATCAAAACGATCGTCTCGGAGAGCTTTATCATATTTTTAAATTGAAAAATAATATTCTACAAAATCTCGTGCCTCGTTTTCCGTGTCAAACTTTCTGCTCAGAATGTACCTTTTGTAAATCACACCAAAACTCATTTTTGACCAAAAAGCTCATCTAAAACACATCTAATATGACATATAATTTATACTTAACCCACTTAATCATTTTATAACATTGATTAACTAATCGGCGCAAGATCTTATAGATTTCATCACATGCAACGAACAATATCAAATCAAATGAACGAAAACAATGAAACAAATGAAATAAAAGAATGCTCACAAAACTATAATAGCAAGATCAGGCCAACGAAAGACTCGACTCATCCCTCTTGTTCCTTTGCCGAGACTCGAACCACACCAAAAACCCAAAACCTTAACTTTTTTATTTAAACTAACCTTCAATAACACTAATCTAACAACGCTAAACACATTCTTGAGATCAAAATCACATAAACTTGACCAAATTTCTAACTTTCAAAATACTCATTGCATGTGAGATTTTATTAGTGGGATATGTAGGTATTGATGTGGGGATTAATATTTTCAAAGTGGATTATTTTGCATGTCGGAAAATTGGCCGGAAAGTGGGGGTGAAGGTTGGCCGGTTCGTGGAGCTAGGGAGGAGGGAAAGAAAAATGGTTTTGCTAAAAGTTATAAGAGTGAGTGTATGGTTTCTTTTATAGAAAACAAGTTTGGTACTTTGGCAATTTAGGTCCCTTCATTCTTAAGCTCTTTTAAAACTAGTACAAGTTATTTATTTTTGTTAAGTACCCGACCAAAGGCTCGGGATTATACTTCCGTGACCATTTTTATTTTCTGTTACATTTTTCTTAATTTAAAACATTTAATAAAATGTGTATATTTTTAAAACGCGAGTCCGGCTCGAGACAAGAAACAAAAGACGACATTCGTAAAAATAATAAATTTACGATCTTAAAATAATAACGAGACGCGTCGAAAATTTTTACGATGCTCGAAAGGGTTAACGAACGCGCGGTCAAACATTGACTCGCGAAACGTGAAAAATAAATATTTTAAGTTTCCGTTCGTAATAAAATACGAAAATAGTTATTTATGACAAATAAAATTTTAAATGTCGACGTTCGCTCACACGAATTTATAAAATAATAGTTATGACGTAGAATTCGCGATCGTCATACGCGTCGCGGAACTCGGGTTGTTACAAAGATGATTTAGATCACCACATCTAAAACATTTTCTATCACTTTTGCCGTTCTTGTCACCTCGGCTTCTTTGGAACGTCTTTTTGTCGTTCCGAGGTTGTCTCACGAGTCTACCTATTATCTTGAAGAACTTCTTGACGTCTCTAACTGCCATGGCATATTCTTTGTCTTCACTTTCGGAAGTCGAACACTCCTCATCACTAGATTCTTTCTTAGCCTTTAAAGCAAGAGATTTTCTTTCTCCCTTAGCTTTGAATATTTTATAATCTTTCTTGATGATCATCTCGTGAACTTTATGATTCTCGATGAGTTCATCAAGTGACAGTGATGTTAAGTCTTTTGACTCTTCAATCGCCGTGACCTTTGCTTTCCATTTAGGATGTAGAGCCCTAAGAAACTTCCTAACATAATTCTTGCTCGAATAACCTTCATCAAGAGCTTTTAGACTAGTAATAATAGTATTAAATCTAGCAAAAGCACTATCTATAGATTCGTCTTCAGAAATGATGAATTGTTCATATTTTTGTACCAAAAGGTCGATCTTGTTATCTTTGACTTGGTTATTTCCTTGATGGGTGATTAACAAAGTTTTCCAAATTTCTTTTGCCGTATTACACATGATTTTTTTTCATATTCTTTTCTTGGCAAAGCATTGTAAATAACCATTTTGGCTACATTATTTTTCGCAAGCCTCTTTTTAAGATCATCACTTTGTTTTTCAAAAGGGATAACCTCATTTAATTCGGTTTCTGGATTTTGTTGAATAGGTTGAAAATCACCGTTAGTAATAACATGCCAAAGATCAAGATCTTTTGATTTAACATATGTTTCAAATCTATTTTTCCAATAAATAAACTATCACTTTCAAAAAGTGGTGGTCTTTGCATGGATTGCCCTTCTAGATATTTGTTTGTAACCCTTGCCCTTTTTGTACTTCGAATATAATAATATTAGTCATTCGACTATTTGACGTTTGTTAGTTTATTCAGAAATTATACCATGTTGACGGTGGTGAATTTATGAGATTCAAGATGTTTCATGGTTTATTGTGTATAATAATCCTTTTTAGAGGGTATTATTATGTTATGTAAGTTCCGGGTGGTTGACCCGTGAATTTTTAAGAAATGCCGAAAACAAGTCCCGACACGTCCGTAAATGTCCAAATGAGTTTTTGGGGATTAAAGCGTGGAAATATGTCAAGTAAAGGGATTAAAGCGTGGAAATATGTCAAGTAAATACTCTAAGTTATTGGAAAAGTATTTTTAAGGTGAATGAAAATGCTAATTAACTTTGGGGAATATTTTACGATCAAGGTTTTATGAGTTTTAAGTAATCCTGACACAAAAAGAAGAACCCGAACCCTCCTAGGATCCAATAACCGGTCATGAGAGTCAAGGGGTGTTGGGAATTACGTTTTCCTAACTTAGTACTGACAATATTAATAGTTAGTACTGATAGTTATAGTTAGTAATGATAGTACAAAATGTTAAGTAATGATCAGTTAGTTAGTACCGATAGTAAAAATTAGTTAGTACCGTTTAAGAGATATGTATGAGATATTTTAGAAAAAGATATGTACGCGTTTTGTAAGCCTGTTAGGGTTTATCCTTGGTCTATAAAAGGATCCCTCTTGGCATAGTTAGACATACGAGCTCAATATATCTCATACAAAATCATATCTCATAGTTAGTAATCTGTAATCACTCAAAGCAGATTAATAGAAATTATTATTTAGTTTTTCATTGTTCTTCTTAGTACTTGTGTTAAGATTCCGCATTAACACATAGTATTCATAGTCAGTGTTTCTACATAGTCAACTGTATTTATACATCTTGGCTATCATCCTTAATAGGCTGCAGAGATCTATTCAACAAGGGACTCACAAGTGGTATCAGAGCCTGTGAGAAACTCTGAATAAGAAGAACAAACAAATCCAGTTATAAATCTTCATCCTTCAAAACTAAACATGTCTGGATCACAAGATGAAATTCCACCACCACCACCACCTCCACCATCATCATCACAAACACCAACACAACAAACTCCTCATACAGTATCAACCATCAAGCTGCCTATTCTCAAAAAAGGAGAATATGATATATGGGCTATGAAAATGGAACACTATTTGGCCCATACAGACTATCCAATCTGGGAGGTTATACAAAATGGGAATGGTCCTGTATCAATCACTACAGATACATCAGGACAAATTAAGGTTTTGCCTCCTAGAACTGCAGAAGAGATTGTAGCCAGAGAAAGAGAGAGAAAAGCAAGGACCACCTTGCTTATGGCCCTACCAGAAGATCATCTTGCTAAGTGGAAATGTGGGATGCCATCAAATCTAGATTTGGTGGAAATGACGAATCCAAGAAGATGCAAAAGTATATCTTGAAGCAATAGTTTGAAGGATTCTTTGTATCCAACACAGAAGGGACTCACAAGTGGAGATTCATACTCACTTCTTGCTAATCAATCTAGTTGCCCTCAACTGGATCATGAGGACTTGGAACAGATTGATGAATATGACCTTGA
>BQNB010183693.1:0-12380 GCA_026074375.1 Tanacetum coccineum
CTTATATTTATAATAATAAAGATGTTTCAAAAAGTTCTACAGTAAAATTTTTGTTCTTTAAAATCAAGTTACAAGGTCCTAATAAGTTGTTGCTTTGAGTCGTGATTCATCTTGAATTACGACTATGGAAATAAGTTGATCTATGGTTGAGTTGATATGAGTACACACATTTTGGGAGTTAAAAGTTCACAAGTCATAAGTATGAGTGCTTAACATTTAGACTTATATTGACAAATGATCTTGTTTAATTGCTTGGTTTGGATCATAGAGTAAAACAGGGCGATGAATTGATCCGTCAGGACATCGTAGGGATTATTCTATGCGCTTCTCATTCTATGATGCCCAATGGTTGATAAAATAAAGGAAGTCAAACAGGTTGTTTAGAATAGAAGAAAAAGAAAAGGAAAATCCAAAAATATTAGGAACAGTTAGTGTACATATCAAAAATGGTGAAACGGACTTGTCGTAGCGATTGGTTTCTTTGTTTCACCTTGACGAACACTTAGCTACTTTTACGTGGTATTAGGGTCGATGGGGTATCTAGATTCTTAGTTTTCTAGTGGTTTCACATTCATAACATTGCGTGAGGACTCGGGCAATACCTTAGTATGGGGGTTTTTTGGCTATTATGTGCTTGTAATTACACCATACCATTTTCAATTCTCAACGGAATTAAAATGATAAAAACGATACCATATAATACATTGTTTTTGTATGTTGTTGCTTTTGTATTGTGCAGGAACGGAAGAACCAAAAGAGCAAAGCCAAACAAAACCAAGCACTGGAATGGAAAAGGGCCAAGTCAACGGTCATACCATAGTAAAAGAAATTATAACTTGAGGGACTAAAAATTACCAAACCTCATGTTGTATTTATAAGAATGAAAAGACAAGGGTCAAATGCAAACAGGTCAAAGATTGCATTCAAGTCTATATATCTTGGGGGACATAATACTGCTACTTCCCAAATAAGACCTTCTTTTCCGCCCCATAAAAACCTAGTTTACAACTTGGATGTCCTCCCATACTTCTTTCCTGCAAAAACCACTCGAAACCCTAGGCAAACAAATCGTTTCATCCCCCTACTATTTTTCCCCCACCCCCCAGGTGTATAAAGTCTCATGTTGGCAATCCCTCAAATTTTCCATAAGTATCTTCAATGGCTGTGATTGTCTCCTCAAAGAAGCATAAATGAAAGTTGAAGCTGGGGATTTGATTGAGGAATCCCCATCACACACACAAGCACACTTGTTTTTGCAGTCTCCAAAGAAGCAGTGGAAGTGCGATGTGTGTCTATAGAGATAAAGACTTCGGCTATATATAAGAGCGCCTTTGTTAGCCTTCTGAAGGAACGTAATGTAAATTTTAGAATATCTTAGATTAATTTCTATAGCTCTTAGCAGTTTTTCAGTCTTAAAGTTATTTAAAGCTTTTACTTTCAGTTTTGGAAACTTTTTCAAGTTTTGATTACAGTTTGTGGTCTTAAGATCAGATTTAAAATACAAGTCTGCTAAGTTTCTTAATTTTGTTGGTTTTGTTATCAAAAGCATATAAGTACAGCGATATTTATAAGCTACATTTAATTAAGTAAACTAATAATGTTAAAGTAGTTAAGAGAAAATTTACAAAAATCACTCTCAAATTACCAAGCTTACTTGATAGATGATAAGTCCAGTGCTGATTGGCTTATGGTCGTCTCACTAGATTGTTTTATACAAGTTTAGAGCTTGCTAGACTATCTCTGTTTTACACTGTTTTTGAGCTCAGGGTTCTGTAAGTCTCTATCTTTTCTGACAGAGCTTTATTTACTGAGATGAGTGCTTTTGTGCTGTTATTTATTACTTATATTTGCGTACGAATGTTTATATAATTGCTTTAGTGCTATCTTGATTAGTTGTTTGGTTTTTAATAAGTAGTTTGCTATTCTACTTTCTCTGTTAGTACTTGTTTTGTGAAATTGATAAAACTGTTTAGCCTTAAGTTAGTCACGTATACTGCTAGTTCAACTCTTTGGAAATGTATCTAACACTTACAGCCTACACAGTATAAAGTGCTTTGTTAGTACTGTTAGTTATAACTATTAGATGTGGTGTTATTCAATTTAGCTTATTAGCTTATTATTTTTGTTTTATTTAAGATTCCTAGCTTATTAGTGTAGATGTAAAACCATTTCCTTTAATGCCTTTTAGGGATAAGCTTATTTTTTGCTTATTTTCCTTTTCCAAGTATTTTCATTTAGGGGGTTTTAATAATAAAAACTCCAGTTTGTAGCTTTTTACTTTTTTATTTATTGTCATTATTTTGGTTGCGTTTTCTTATCGCCTAAGTGCTTATTTGGCGTTATTTAATACATGTTTTGCTTATTTGCTTATTTTATTGTTTCATTAAGCATTACCTAGTAATAACCTTTTGATACTTGCTACAAACTTATAACTAGCGTATTAAACTCCAAGTAGTATGTTAGTTTATACTGGTAGGTACTTGTTGTTAGTACTGTTGGTTTCTCCTGTTTACTTAGTATAATTGCTTTTTGATTTGCTTATGTAGAGTTAAGCTTAGCTCATTTGGATTTGCTCTTAGGCTTATTTGAGCCGCTTTATGTCTTTGTGTATAAGTTTAAGTGTTTGTACCCATTTCTAGCTTTTATTTGTGTTTCCAGCTTATTTTATTTGCTTATTGTGTTTTGTGCAGTTTGGCACTTATTAGTTTTAGCATTAAATCATTCCTTGTCATATTCAAACATCAATCATCAATCGTCTTTCGATTTTCCATTTCTAGCCTCGTTGGGACATAACGACCCGGGAACACTCTATACTGCTTCCGGTTTCTTTGATTTTGTGGGTCTTGATCCTTGTTATATATTTATATATGTTTATGTTTATTTATACATAATAAGGTGTGAGTTCCATTGAGTCACCTAGCTTTCACAACCAAGAAACCCTATTCTAAATAAAAACCCTAATCTTGCAATAACTTGATTAAACACTTGTAACCCTTAAACCAAACCTTCTAACCACCTTAGGTCATCTTAGATATCATGTAGGAATGTGTGTATATGTTGTAAATAAAATTTTGTATGGTTTTGGTGTGTTATTTGATTTAGCCGTGGGTATGTGAGCAAAAAGAGGAGAGGATTTTGTGTTTTTCACCTTTAGAAATGAAAGTGTGTGTGTATCTTTCTAGTATAAGTCCTTATATGTATAATGAGCTATTCAAATATGCATGTAAGAAGTCTTGGGACAATGGGAGTAAAACATGGAGGTCTTCTTGGTCTAGGTATGCTCTTGCCTTGTAAAAGTCTTATGGTTTTATTAAGTTGGTATAGTACAATGCAAGTTGCAAGATTTTATGATATTTCTTTGTGTCTTTCCCTTTGAATCCGGCCACATACACATATATGTGATGTAATTTTGTGAATTTTGGGTATTGGGTACAATTGTGGGTATTTGTTGAAGCGTAGAAAAGTTTTGATGGTTCCGGGTATACCTAAACGCATTTTATCGCGAAACGTAAACACTTTAGGCAACCAATAAAAAAAATGAACAATGTTAATAATTATACTCAAAATAATTACTTAACACTTGCTTGATGTAAACATTTAATTGTTTGATGCCCGTTTACATTGAACGATAATTTTTAGCTTACGCGATTTAACTTAACGTTTACGATTAAAAGCAAACGCGTACAATACTAAAAATACATAGTGAATTTATTGACGACGTCAATGACCCTAAAACACGGGGTGTTATAGTCTCCCCCCGTTAAGTGAGCCTTGTCCTCAAGGCTTAAGACGCGGCACTTGACGACGGTGCGGTCTTTGTGAAGAGGTGTGGATATTTCTTCCTGAATTGATCTTCGCGTTCCCATGTGAACTCAGGACCTCTCCTGGAGTTCCATCGAACCTTGACTAGTGGAATGCGGCTTCGCTTCAACCGTTTAACTTCACGGTCCATGATTTCTACCGGATCCTCGACAAAATGAAGCTTGTCATCGAAGTGAAGTCCATCCAACGGAACAGCTAATTGTTCGTCGGCATAACACTTCTTCAAGTTGGATACATGAAATGTATTGTGAACCCTGCTTAGCTCTTCAAGAAGCTTAAGCTTGTAAGCAACGAATCCAACCTATTCCAACACTTTGAAAGGTCCAACATATCTGGGGTTTATCTTCCCCCGTTTGCCAAAATGTACTACTCCTTTCCAAGGCAAAACTTTAAGCATAACTTTATCTCCAACCTGAAATTCCATCGGCTTACGCTTTAAATCGGCGTAACTCTTTTGTCTATCACGGGCGGCTTGCATTCTTTGCTTGATCTAGATGATCTTCTCGGTTGTTTCTTGAACTATCTCTGGATCGGTGAGTTGCACAAAACGTTGGTCCAACCTCTGGCCAAACACCAGTGAACGACACTTTCGACCGTAAAGTGCTTCAAATGGTGCAGCCTTGATGCTAGCTTCATAGCTATTGTTATATGAGAACTCGACTAATGGCAAATGGTTAATCCAACACTTTCCAAAGTCGATCACACAAGCACGCAGCATATCCTCGAGGGTTTGAATAGTCCTCTCGCTTTGTCCGTCAGTCTGCGGATGTCGGCCAGTATCATGTCCAAGGTTATTACCCAAAGTTTTGAAGTGACTCAGATATGTGATTGCGAATCTAGTGGTCACGATCTACAAATAATTGAGAAAGGATTCCATGCCTCGTGACACTTCTTTTAGGTACACTTTTTGCTAGTTATCTAGGGATCAGTTTCATCATTGGTACATATAAGATTGTGACTTAGTGGCTCGGTCAACAATCACCCAAAATGGTGTCCGTAGCCTTGTGACAACTTAAGAAAGCCTTCGTGACAAAATCCATAGTGATTATTTTACCAATTCCCATTGAGGTATTGGGTTGACAACAATCGGCTGGCCTTTGGTGTTTGGACTTGACTTTTACACATGTCAGACATTGGCTACATAGGTGGCGATGTTGGCCTTCATATTGGGGCCACCAAATATTGCTTTTTTATGGTCCTTGATACATTTTGTCAGAACCCAGATGAATAGATTATTTTGACTTGTGGGACTCGTGCATGATCACGGTCCTCAAATCACCATAACATGGCAACCAACTCCTGCCATTGAAGCATAGAGTTCCATCCGCACGGGGTTCCAACTTTACTATCTCCTCCTTGTTATTTTCTTTGAAAGATTTGATATGTTCCTTCAACTTATAAATGGTAGTGTCTTTAGCTTGTAGCTCGTGATCTTCAAAATATTATAGAATTTCAAGAGCATTTTGATTATTATAGGATTCGTCCTTTTGAAAATTTTGGTGATTAAGTTGTATGTATAGTTCTAAAGAAATGCAATGTTTTTCAAGTTTTGCAAAACTGTTTGAGAGTTTAGTGTATACATCTCGTTCAACCATATTTTTCCTTTTGACAAGCTCAGCTTCAAGATCTAAACACTTGTTACAAGTTTCACTTTTCATCATTTTCAAATTCACAGAATCATCAAAAACAACTGTAGAATTCATTACACATAACATAACATCTTGAGACATGATTTAGTGTAAGAGTCGATCATTTTCAAGAAACAGTTATGTCTTATGAATTTAAAACACTGTTTGTCTACAGAACACTGTTGAATAGCAGCTTCCATCTGGTTAAAAACTTTTTGTACTTTTGTTACCTCATTTAGAAGATCTTTATCAAAAACATTGAAAATGTCTTTTAAGGTATTTAAAAATGGAATAATTTCATTAAAAAAATAGCTTTAGTGTGTTCAAACCCTCATTCCCTTTCTGTAATAGCATATGGTGTAATCCTCTTTTTCACCACGGTGTCAAATTGTCCAAGATGGTATTTAAGCTTTTTAAGGCTTGTATTAACTAGGCTTACTGTCGGAACCCAATATAATCACTTTCACTTCATATCCGAAACTAGAAAATAAGATGAGAAAATATGGAAGAAGTTTAGAGAGAAGTTAGAGAGAGAAAGGTAGAGAGAAGAAAAAGATTGGAAGATTACTTGCAAAATTACAAATGAGAATTAACAAGAACCAACCCCCTCTCCATACTTGGAGAGGGGTATTTATACTTAATACCAAGAGGCTTTCATGCCTTGGTATTTCTACGGGCCGGGCTCGGGATTACTTGGGCTTTCGCCCGATACACGTGACCGGTTAGATTACATTTAAGAGCCCGTTTACCCGTGTAGCCTATTACAACGTATATTATTTTAGTGACCGAGACCTAATATAATTATGAACGAACTTCCATTGTTCGACTCAATATTTTGAGGCTAACAATCTCCCCCGAAGTGAGTTCATTGTGACACTCCTTCATGAGATCAATGAGATTGCTTTTGTCGTTAAGATCTTGTGGTCTTGGTCTCTGAATTCGTTGTAGGCTTGTTCCTTCATGCTTTGTGATCTTTGATCTTGAGCCTTTGTCATTGTCTTTCGACTTCGTCTTTATGACCGAGATCTTTAAATCTTTATCCTTTCGTTTTGATCGTCTTTGCCACCTTGCGATCTTGTGTCTTGACCAACATGCTCATACTTTGCATCATCTTGAAAGCTTGCTAACAATCTCCCTTGATAGACTTGATATCTTTGAAGGAAGATCTTGTATATCAGAGTTTGTGCGGAAGTCTTTGTCTTTAATTCTTGAGCTTTCATGATTCTTGAATCTTGATGCTTATAGTATGTCTTTGTAGTTTGAGCATGAGCATGTGGTAATGAATTCGACTCCAGCTGGAATGAGGCATCACCATCTCCATCTTTATGTATCCTGAAATAAAACAGTTAGCAATAAAGCGGGTGGACGAATATGGCTTTGTCATTCGTCCGGATTTGGTTAGATTAACCTCCGGTTCCGTAGGACCGTTTTACAGTATAAATACTGTACCTGTGATCAGGTAGATTCAAAGAATCTCCTTGACAGGGTTTCCAGCTCAAAGCGTAGGATCTTCTAACACAGATGTATTAGATTTACCATGCTTGCTTGTTCTCATTACCGGAACGTCTCAAAGCAGACAACACGGTAAGAGTGAATCAGATAGTTACTATCTTTCTGATTAAGCCGTCAATTCATTTCCTGGAACAAGTTTGATTCACATTGAATTGCACCATCGTTTCTTTCCAGTTGACACAAGTTTGATTCATATAGAATCTCGCAAGTCACCTACCGCAGTGCTGTTTGATGATGACACTGGAAGGATTTCCATTCGTCATTGTGAATACTAAAGAGTATCACTCTGAATGTTCTGGCAGAATCACAAGGATAATGCGTAGGACTCTGTTAACGAGCTTGTAAACCTTAATGATATCAACAAGTTGCTTGTCATGAAATTGTCCTAATGAGATTATTTGATTCTCTTCTTGGCTCTAGACTCGATTTGTGCACTTTTGGTTTTAGTAATCGGAGGCTGGAGCAGACTGCCACCTATTTAATATCAACAATCTCGGAGTGAGATGTCAATAGATAACGTGTGTATCTCCGTGACAAATGAGACAAGTTTCTTTTGAGAGAAACCCGAATGGCTGGGAAGGGTTGTGCATTGCATCACTGGGTCCATGATGTCGTCTTCAATATCAACAATCATCTGTGTGATTTTGATAGATTATGTATTGACCCGGTTTCTGCCTAAGGTGTAAGGAGGGCTTTTTTCTTTTCACCCTTTATCCATACATTTCTTTTTAATTCTTCAACCCCTTCAATGCTTACCAAGACGTCATTACTAACACCTTGTTGTGATTGTTCCAGTGTTAGCTCAATCTTAGTCGGCATTCTTCCCTTATACACATTCATCTCCAATCATACCTAAGGACTGCTATTTCTAACTATGGAGGATATCGTTAGTTCGAGTTTTGGAGTGTTTTTTCCAGGCTTCTGGTCTTCGTATTAACATGTGTTTAGAGTCAAGATACTGGTGTGATCTTAAGTGAATATGGGGATGGTTAAAACAAGCGGCTTCTAAACTTGGGTGTCTTGTCTTAAGAATCTATTCACTTTATTTGGGTACGAAGTTGAGGGAAATATGTCAAGGAAACAAACAGACAAGCGTTGGAAAGAAGCTGATAAGATGAGTGGTGGTCCAAGCGTGTTGTCATCGTCTTTCTGATGGAGATGAAATCTCCTTTCAATTCGAAGGAGACTCACTCTTCTTTAAGTCCGTATGTTAGGATCTGCCAATCTTCCATATGCTCTATTTTTTTTAGGTTCCCTCGAGTAGTCTTAAATCTCTTGAATCTATTCGTAGTCTGGTTCTTTAATGGCCATGGATCCGAAGAGTAACAAAGCTCTTGGTGTTAAAGTGGAACAAGGTCTAACTTCGAATGATAAAGGGGGTTTAAGGGGTTTCAAGTGTGTTTGGCCTTTAATAGATCGGTTATCAATATGCCTCAAGTGGTTTTGGCGGTTCTATTCTCCAGAAATGTTCTTATGGACTAAAGAGATTAAGGCTATTTAGGGGACGACGTGAATTTGAACAAGGATGTTTCTTGGATGGAGTTCGAACTGCTGGACATCGATGAGTTCAAGAAGTATGGGGTGGTACAAGGTCTTCGGGGTATTAATGTTGCAGATTACATTCCGTTTGACAGCTCGGGGAATGGGGAGAACACGCTGGTAGTGTTCTGGTCATCGACAATTGGTATGAAGGCCAAGGTAGTCATCAAAGAGTTGTTCACACGTATGTGCGCTATTCTGAGTTGAATTAGAATGTACTGTTAGTTCGAAATTGAATGCGTCCATGTTTAGATTACTCATTTCGAAGAAAGCGAGAAGTGGAACTTGAAGAGATGCAACTCTAACTATTGGCTGAGATTTCTCGGATGACTACTCTCGTGCCTTGCGATGATGTTACGTTTGGACGTCTAGAAAGTGATGGGGGTCTTTTATGTGGCTTCAATTCGAAAGGAGTCTTGATGGGAAATCGGTTTATGGATGTTAGTAGTTTGCCGACTAGGTGGGTTAAAATCGTGTGCCAATCAAGGTGAATATCATAGCTGGAAAAGTAAATTTAACGCGCTTCCCAACCGCGTTTTTAATATCTCTCGTGTGGAATGGATATTGATTCGATTGTTTGTCACATTTGTAATGCCCGCGTGGGTGTGAAAGCGACAAACATATTTTCTTTTCAATGCGTTGTAGTGAGACAGATTATGCGTAAGATATCTTATTGGTGGATTATCGTACTATTCGATTGTGAATTCTTATGCGGAATGCAAGTTGGTTGTTTCTTTTCGGATTCAATCCAAACTCAAGGCGTTCTTTGAGGTGTTTACTATGGTTGTAGGTGGGTATATGTCGGAACTTTCGAACAAGCTTCGGTTTGATAAGAAGATCCCTGAAAAGGCGTTGAGATTTGAATATTTGTTTCTAGTTCTTTTTTATTGGGGTGAATTCAGATGTAAAGCCGCCGTTCACGTGGGACGATTGGCTTAAGAACATGCTTAAGAACCCTTATATTGTTCTTGTTTGATCTAGCTCCTTGCTAGTGTTTTAATAAATCGCCGTTCAAAAAAAAAGTCATAAGTGATGGTGCGGTGCGGTTAAAACCCGCAAAAACCGCAAAACCGAAACCGCAAAATGTGGTGCGATCCGGTTTCTATTTTTATATAAACCACAAGTGCGGTTGCGGTTCGGTTTTAGTCAAAACCCGCACCAAACCGCACCATGCTCACCAATATTGGTCGTACCATTACCTTGTTAATTACACCTACGGAAAGATGGCCGAATTTTGTCCCCACAGAGTCACCATCGGTGCTCTTAGAGCACACGGTGTGCAAGCGTTTATAGCTTGAATTATAGCCTATAACGCGAACCTTGAGTTATAGATGTAGAATATTTTGTGAATATCTTCTTATATATAGAAATGATATGTTTAGGAGACAATAAAGGGATTTCTCTTGAAGAGAAAAACACATTTCTTGCTATATATATTGGACACTATTCTCTTTCAATATCAATAATAAAAATACAAATCTGTACCGAAAATTTACATGGTACTAGAGCCTTGGTGAAGAAAAGATCACCCAGATGACAGGCGATAAGGGCGATACTTCACAAAAGGGACATGGGTCATATCTCCTGATGACGAGCGATAATTCAAGAAATCTAATCACTCACCTTCAATTGAAAGGCGTGAATTATGAAGAATGGGCAATGGCAATGCAAACTGCGTTGCAAGCCAAGAAGAAGATAGGTTTCATTGATGGAACCATCAAAGAACCCGCAACTGGTTCAGCCGATGTTGAGTATTGGTGGATGATAAACTCAATGATTGTATCATGGATCTTTAATACGATCGAACCAACACTTCACTCACAAATCTCGTACTTTGAGTTGGCCAAAGATATATGGGACGATTTGAAGCAACGGTTTTCAATCATTAATGGACTAAGGATCCAACAACTGACCAAGGATCCAACAACTAAAAACCAAGATTGCTAATTGTAAGTCACAAGGACAAAGTATTATGAATTACTTTGGTCGACTAAAGAAGCTATGGGACGAACTCGCAAATTATGAAAGACTCCTCGTATGCAAGCGTTATGATTGCAAGTGCAACATTACAAAAGAACTTGTGAAGCGACAAGAAGAAGAACGTGTCGAGCAATTCGTAATGGGGCTTGAAGAAGAAACCTACATAATGGCTTGTTCTAATGTTTTGGCTACTGATCCTTTGCCCAATGTTAGCAAAGTCTATTCTATCATGATAAGAGAGGAGAAACTAAAGAATATATCCGGTGACAGGGATGTGAGAAGCGATGCTATAGCGTTTGTGGCGAGACAAAATTCCAAAAGAGGACACACAAATGACAAAGAGAAAGCATTGTGTGGAAATTATGGCAAACTTGGACATGAGACAAATGGTTGCTTCGATATCATTGGGTACCCTGAATGGTACATCGAGAAGTATGGAAGTGACAAGACACGTGGTAAAGGAAATATCATGCGTGGGAAAAATATTACTGGAGATAGTTCAAGGAAAGGCAAAGAACAACCACCACGAGTAAATGCAGCGATGATCTCATCAATATTATCATATGATTCCAAGACCAACTAACCCAGTTTTATACCTAACTTAAGCACAGAAGATTGGGCAACAATCATGAACCTTGTGAAAAGTTCAAAGTCAGGTCATACTGAAAAACTCAGTGGTAAGAGTGTTAATTATGAACGGATTGTTGACTCCGGACATCTCATCATATGACGGGATGCCTCGGTTTGTTAACAAATGTTCAAGATATTGTACCAATTCCAGTCGAATTGCCGCTTGATATAAAAACCTTTTCCGTGAAGAAAGGGACGATGCAATTGACTGATAACACATTTCTTTCTAATGTTTTGATTGTTCCTAAAATGCAATGCACCCTTATTTTGATTAAATGTTTGATGAAAGATTTAAATTTTTCTGTCAATTTTATTGATGGAAAATGTTTGATACATGACCGTGTTATGAGGACGATGATTGGAACGGGTGAGGAACAAGGCGGGGTCTTTCTCTTTAAAGAAGCGGAACAAGGCTATGCAAACCGGGTTAAAGTAGATAATGACTTTGAGCTGTGGCATCGTCGACTTGGACATCCGTCAAGAAATAAAATACTTCTTATTCCTACTGTTAGAAATAAAACTAAAAGTGTTGAAAAACCATGTGACGTGTGTTTTAAGGCAAAACAAACTCATGAATTTTTTTTCTAGTGATAATAAAGTTGAATCTTGTCTTGAATTGGTACATTGTGATATTTGGGGGCCATATAGAACCCTCGCCTCATGTGGTTCATGTTATTTTTTGAGTATTGTCGATGACTTTTCAAGAGCCGTATGGATCTACTTACTAGCTGAAAAACATGAAGTTGAGAAAATTATGCATAATTTTTTGGCTATGACCGAAAGACAATTCGAAAAACAAGTTAAAATTGTTCGAAGTGATAATGGAAGCGAGTTTTTTCGTCTCAAATCTTATTTCAAAGAAAAAGGAATTATATATCAAAATTCATGTGTTGGCACCCCGTAACAAAACGGTAGAGTTGAAAGAAAACATCGTCATATATTAAACGTAGCAAGAGCTTTGTGTTTTCAAGCTTGTTTGCCAATCAAGTTTTGGGGTGAGTGTGTCTTAACAACCGGGTTTCTTATTAATAGGACACCCACTAAACTACTTAATTGGAAATCACCTTATGAAATTTTGTTTGGAAAACCACCTCAGTATAAGCAATTGCGCTTTTTTGGATGCCTTTGTTATGCACATCGACAAGTGCGTAACAAAGATAATTTTTTTTAAGAGAAGTAGAAAGTGTATTTTTTGTTGGATATCCTTACGGAAAAAAAGGGTGGAGAGTATATGATATTGAGAATGACGAGTATTTTATATCGTGTGAC
>BQNB010183694.1:2328-12380 GCA_026074375.1 Tanacetum coccineum
AGATAAAGAAGGGCGTGAACTTTTTGTACGTCGTATGCCTACCTTTTTTGAAACATTTCCGGTCGTTTTGGTAGACGGAGATGGGATTGTTAGAGCCGAAACCAATCATATTTTATTCTCGTACATCTACTGAAACATCAGCCCCAATCACTAATGGAAGGAATCCACTCACTCATGCCTCATAGTTTTCTTTCATCAGTACAACAATGAAAACAAATAGATAATGAACTATTATCATGAGTTGTTGCATTATAAATAATAGTAACCTTTTTATTTTATAAGATAATTATAAAACATGAATTTGTAAACCAACCTTAAATTTGATCCAAATATAATGGTTATGGTCTAATGACACCAGCCGCAAAATTTTGACCTCTACTATTGATAATGTAAAATTTACAAATTAGAAGGATTGAATACAAATACACATTTAATATAAGGCTAGATTTTCGTGGTTGCTACCAAGCAGGAGATGATATTGGGCATAAACAAATTAAGCCATCTTCCCTTAATAAAGTGTGTGCATGCTCATGCTCATCTTGCTCTTGCTCTCATCCTCCTAATCTCGGCGCTTGGTCATAATTTGTAAATAGCCTAAACTCGTATCCATGCTTGCTCGAATAATCTGACCGAAATCCACATGGATACAAACCTAAGAGTTTGGTTGCTCTATCGTGTTGTAATGTGCATCTGTACATGTGTACAGATAGAAACATAACCTTTTTATCAATTGTATTTATCTGATGGTCATGCTTACAATTACAAACATAAATAAGAGAGCCTACGTAAAATGTCAGTTATTTACCCACGAAACCCATATTTATATACACTTTAGAAGACCCCATAAAAAAAGAAAGCAAAAAAAGAAAGCAAATGAAAAGTAAGAATTGTCAAATGTGTGAGTAAAAGCAAGTATAATTCTCGGGGTTAATTAAGAAAACCAAACGTTTTAGGCACTTTTCTCAAACACTCCTATCTCTGCGCATAAATATTAATTTTCAAAATAAGTCAAAATGCTAATAAATTAATATGGCCACAAGTATCTATGAATGGTGGGATCCAACTTTAATGTGGCAACCAGTTAATCTGGCGTTTTAGTCATAGACAAACAATCGTTAAATAAGCGGAAGTCATGTTATTGTGTCAATAATTTGGTTGGCATAATAGTTTGTACACTGATGTAAGAATAGACAATGATAGTTGTTCGAGTTGCGACCCAGTCGTTTTTTTCTACTTTTAAAAGTTCCCCAGTTTGACCCATTGTCCAGGGTGATCTGGTTGTACAGTTTGACACCTATAGGCCCTTTGCATTTTTACCCAAACGCCCCTTAAAATCTTGTTACAGCATGGAGTAACAAACACCAGTTAATCAGGCGTTTTAGCCATAGCCAAACAATCATTAGCTAAGAGGAAGTCATGTTATTGTGTCGATATCTTGGTTGGCATAATAGTTTGTAAATTAATGTAAGAAAATACGGTGATAGTGTTTCGAGTTGGCGTAACTCGACCCGGTTGTTTTTGTCTACTTTAAAACTTTCCCAGTTTGACCCATTGTCCAAGGTTATCCACAAAAGTTTGTTTTGATATATCACACGACCTATCAGGACCAACTGCAGAACCACAAGACTGTTCGAGACACTTTAAAGTCAATTGCGGTACAAACATAACGTTTACAACACATCTTACAGAAAGCATGACCACAACCACAATTAGCAGTATTCTTAAACATAACATACTTGAAACAGATACTGCAATCTAAGATTTTCTTACCCTTTTTAGGAAACTTAACATCATGAAACTATAGAAATCGAAAACCTGGAGATTTCTTGACTTTTATTGAATGAGCAGATAGTTGTGATGAATTCGATGGAATAAAAAACCTGGCCTATGAATTGAGTATATATATAAGGTTTAAATTTTGTTTTAGTTTGGGCTTTTAAGAATTGTAATACAATATAAAGTCGTATTGTATTAAGAAGTCTGAAATTTTTTATAAAATTTACAGTCTAGTCCAAGAATATAAAAAAAGTTTTTTAAAAACAAAAACTTATGCATTTACCTTCAGAAGCTTGTTGATATTTTTTTTCCCTTTCGAAACATTTCTGAAATAACCCATTTTGACCCTTCCTCCAACCCACATCTTCTCTCTTGTATAGACTCTTTTCTACGATCCATTAGTATTTTATTACATTATTAATTTCTACCTCCTAATATTACAAACATCATACACCAAACCAATCATATTATTTGAAGACAACACCCATATCAAATGTTATTAGATTTATACAAACTTGACGATGAAAGTCAATGTCGTTTGTTCTAACAACATGTGTATCACATCCTAAACCAAGGCTGATTATAAAAAGCATCATAGTGTCCCATTTAAACTTTGGACAGTCAAGACGTTTAGTAGAATCGCTTCAAATGGGTGATTCTCATGGACCGTTTGATGAAGATGAGCTGAATTATCATTCCCAAAAAGGTTGTGTGGGGGGTTAAATTTTTTTACTAAAGTTCGGCAAAATATTCAGGGAGTTAAGTAAATTCCGGGGAAAAGATCATTTGGTTAGAGCTATCGCAGTTCCAGGATGGATACCTAATTCAATGATGAAGAGGAAGAACAGATGACGGAGCCAGATGAGTGCAATTTTCACGGGTAAACCTGAAGCACAGGAGGAGATCAATATATTCGAAGAAAGTGAAAGGAGATAGGTATCAGGAAACTGAATTTGGAGTACATAGTGGCGAGAAGGTTAATAAGTCAGAAGAATCCTTTTTGGTATAATTCTTCTATTGCAAAAAACAAATACTAACATGGAGAACAAGGTGAATGAGGAAGACACAGCTTATCTCACCCACCGGGCTCACTCCGAAGAAGATCAGTTCGAAGGTAATGCTATGGGGATATCGCAGAGAACGGTATATACAGCAAAGAAAATGAATGTGAACTCAATTTGTGAATAAAGACATAGGACATAATGCTTCGAATTCGTTAATAACATTGTGAACCAACTGATTTGATCGTTCTAAATTACTGCGACAGGTGGGTCCATTTTAAATTTTATGGAGGAATGGTGAAGTAGGACAAACAATGCACAATAGATATGGAAGGGCATTAAAGATATAACGATATAAATCGAATCCCAAGGAAGTTTTGGGGTTAATCAATTGAATTTTGTTCTTTAAATGTTCAAGGCCTCGCCCAAAAGGCTAAAAAAGATTGGGTTAAGGAGTTGTGTATAAAAAATAAAGTGAATTTTATTGGTTTGCAGGAAACTAAAATGGGGACTATGGACTTGAATACTGTGAGATCATGTTGGGGTAATTCTATATTCGAATATGTTCAAAGTGATTCAGTTGGTTATTCTGGAGGAATTTTGTGTATTTGGGATCCAAATTCTTTTCGGAGAAATAGTTTTACGAGATCAGATTATTTTGTCATTATTAGAGGAGTGTGGCTTAAATCTGGTATTGATCTTTTGATAGTGGTCGTTTATGCTCCTCAAGACGCTAAAGAAAAACATATGCTGTGGGAATATTTGACTCATATTTCAAATTCTTGGGATGGTAAAATTGTTATGATGGGCGATTTTAATGAGGTGAGATTTAAATCGGATAGATTCGGTTCTAACTTTAATGTTCATGAAGCGGAAAAATTTAATTCCTTCATTTATAACGCGGGGATGGAGGAAGTTTCTTTAGGAGGAAGTGCTTTCACTTGGTGTCATAGATCAGCTTCCAAAATGAGCAAATTGGATCGATTTTTCGTTTCTGAAAATCTTTTGACCTCATGTCCAAATATTTCTGCTATAACCTTGGAGCGGTTTATTTCGGATCATCGGCCTATTCTTTTACGCGAAACATCGTTCGACTATGGCCCTATTCCTTTTCGATTCTATAAATACTGGTTGGAAGTGGACGGATTTGATAAAATGGTCAGAGAATCCTGGGAAGCAGCTCCTGGCAATAAAGATAATGCTATTCGTAGTTTTATGGGTAAATTAAAATTCCTTAAAGATCGCATACGTGTTTGGCTGTCTATACATAAGGCAAATTCGAGAAGTGATACGGACATTCTAAAAGAGGAGCTGAGACTTTGTGATGAGTTGATCGACAAGGGTATGGGTTCTAGTGAAGTAGTTCAGAATTGACTTAGATCTAATAAGATTCATCTGGTCAAAAAATCAAGCTTCGAAATTTCTCAAAAAGCCAGATCAAATGGGCTATTGAGGGTGAATGATAACGTGAAATATCTTCCACGGTATTACTTAACAAGAAGCGCCAGCCAATCTCAGATTCGAGGTGTCCATGGCAAATGGTGTGAGGATTTTATGATCCCGTCAAGGTGAAAAGTCGAATTTTTATGCAGTTTCGGAGTCAGTTTTGATAAACCTCTTTTCACAAATCTGCCTTTGCTTGACACACTTAATTTATACTAATTCTCTTACTAATGAACAAAAAGAGGATCTGGAACAAGATATAACCATAAAGAAGAGGTCAAGCGAGCGGTGTGGATTCCGTTTGATAATCTCCGGTCCAGATGGATTCTCCTGTTACTTTTTATCGTCATTTCTGGTCTATGATAGAAGATGACGTGTTTGGGGCTGTGGAGTGACTGTCTATATTAATGGTGATATTCAAATGGTTGTAATTCAAATTTATTGCCGTGATCCCTAAAATCCATTGATGCTAACATGGTAAAGAACTTCCGTCCGATAAGTCTAATTGGAGTCATACAAGATTATGCCAACTTTTAGCTAATCGATTAGTTTAGGTGTCCTTAATAACCTCATTAATGAGGTTCAATCTGCTTTGTAGAGGATAGACAAATTTGGATGGCCTTTATTCTTAACGAGGTTCTTCCACTGGTGTCGAAAAAAGAGGAAACATGCGCTCATTTTTAAGGTTGAACTTCGAAAAGCGTATGACTCTTTCGATGGGATTTCTAGACGATGTGTTAGATAAGTTTAGATTTGGTGTGAAATGGAGAAATTGGATTGCAGAGTTCAGTCTTAGATCGTAACTAGGGGGTCCCCGATTCATAATCAACGGGAGTCCCAACGAAGGAATTTCAATGCTTCCGAGGTCTTAAACAAGGTGACCCTTTTATCCCTCGTTTCCTTTTATTTCTAGTTATGGAAAGCTTGCACATTCTTTCAACGGATGGTTGATGCGGGTTATTTAATGGAAGTAATTTTGAGCTCCATGGTGAATCTTTCTCATATTGTTTTATGCGTGACGCTATTTTATTGGTCACTGGATGAGCTTAATATTTGATACTCTAGTCCCAGTTTTTGGAATGTTTTTTTCCCAGGCCTCTGGTCATCGTATTAATAGAGTACAATACGATTAGGGTGTGAATGTGAAGAGCGAAGGTAAAATTGCGGTCATAATAAACTTTGGATGTCTGTTCGTTAGACTCCCTCACATACTTGAGGAACGAAAAGTAGGGGAGAACATGACATTAAATCATTCTGAATGAAGTGGTTGAAAAGGTCCTGTCTCGCTTATTCAGATGGAAGTAGAAAACTCTTTTTTTCTATTGGAGGAAGAATCACACTTCTCAAGTCTGTTTTAGCTCTATGCCAATCTCCATATGTCCATTTTTAAAGTCCCCTCGAGTTATTCTTAATTCACTTGATAGATATTCGTAGTCGATTTCTTCAACGGTCACGCATAAGAGTCAATAAAGCGACTTGTTTAAGTGGAAACAAAGTTTTAACTTCAAAAGAAAAGGTGCTTAGGGTTTCTAGTTTAACTTTGCTCTCAAATAGAGGTTGTTGTTCAAGTGGTTGTGGCGGTTTTATTCTCTCAAAAAGATTCGTTTTGGCCCAAAGTAGATTAAGGTCTTTTATATGGGGAGGACGGGAGTTAGATAAAAGTCTCTGGTGCTTCGGCTGCTCGGACCTGTTGGACTACAATCGTCCAGGAGGTGAAGGTGATACAAGCACAAGGAATAAATATTCACGATTTTATCAAAATAAAAGCTGGGAAATGGGGTGAGGATTCTCGTTTTTTGGCTGATAAATGGTACGAAGGTGGAGTGTTAAAGAGGTTGTTCCTCGTGTTTATGCCTTGTAACTTGACAAAAATAGTCAGTGAGTTCAAATTAAAGCGCCAAGCTTAGTTACTACCTTCAGAAGAAATGAGCGAGGAGTGTAATTGAACAGACACAGTTGATTCTATGAGGCGAACGATCATCAAAACAATCTCGTTGGTGCCTCGTGTTGACAGGTACATATGGTTCGCTGGAGAATGAGGCCTCATTTTCGGTTGCTTTCGATTCGCAAGACGTTAGAAACACAACCGGTTTCCAGGAGGAGAGTTTGTCGACAAGGTGGGTCAAATCCGTGCCTATCAAGGTTAATATTCTGGCTTGGAAAGTTAAATCTAATGCTCTTCCTCGTCCCCCCCCTCTCCGCACTCGTTTTAACACACACCTCGTCGCGCATGGATAAGATTCTATGATGTCCCATTTTGTAAAATGGGAGTCAGAAACGACAAGTCATGTGTTTCTTTCATGCAATGTTGTTAGACGCGCAGGTTATGAGAAAAGATTTCTTCATGGTGGAATGTGATATATGGAGGCGTTAATTCATATGAGAAGAGTGGCGTTCTTGGCTCGCACGTCCTAACCCGAATTCGATCAAACATCAAAGTTATTATCGAAGGGATCTATTACGGCTTGTGGTGGGTTATGTGGAATTTTCGGAATAAGATTTTATTTGATACGAAGATTCCGGAAAAGGTCTTGATCTTTGATAATTTAGTCTCTAGCTCTTTTTATTGGTTTAAATATCGATGTAAAGCATCGATCAAATGGGACGATTGGCTTAAAAACCCTAACACACTTGTTGTTTGATACTAGCTCTTGCTAGTGTTTTAATAAAATTCGATTATAAAAAGCATCATAAGATCTTGAAAACAATAAAAGATAAACAATGTACCTCTAGCATGTTTCTTGGAGGATGATCCAATCAGCACACGATCTACTACGAACTAATGAATTGCTTAAAACATTTTCCTTGTCTAGCATATTCTATTTTCGATATCACCATACTTCCTTAACCGTCTAAGCATTGGATTTGGTTGACTAACTGATGTTTAATAAAATTTCAATAAGCTCAAGAAAGACTATTGAAAAAATTGTTGGCACTTAAACAAACTGGGGTTGTCCTCTACTCTTGTCTTTCATAATTATCGAACTCTTTCTATACGTTTCTTGCGCTACACTATCATGTAATTGATTTATCTTATATTAACTCTAGTGTTAGATTGTTGGCTGCCTAAAGAGATGTCTCATAGAAAGTGCAGTTCCTCCAGCTGTTATTCAGATATATGCATGATTGCTTAGTCTGCAATATGGATGACCCGTTCAACTAATTTGATTCTTTATAATTAGTAAAAAATGAACGGTTGATCCGGGCTATGTTTTATCTTTAACGATTTTGCTACAGCTTATGTACCTATTTGATTGTTTCTAAAGCAATAGATAATTCTCTACGGCGCTGGATATCTTAGTTGATCAAGCAACAAACCCAGGTTCTGATATGCTAAACGTCAATAAAGACACCAAAGACAAAATACAGCAGAGAATTTTTAGAGATACCTGCAGAAGTCGTGCTTCAACAAATTTCAGTTCAAGCAACTTTCTCCCATTGCATTCTGGCTTAATGTGTATATTTATTCATACAATATAAAGGTTCATCACTTCAGCCGCAAAAAGCGCAGTCTAGTTTTAAAAAATCGAAGGACGACAATACTTACATCACCAACATTAATGACAAAATAGCAGCTCGTAATAGCGTTGTTCTATCCTCGCTTAGCCATTCGGATGAAATAATGCGCCTTTTCCACTGCCTTTAAAGAAGCCAGCATTAGATCATGAAAACTATCAACGTTAGTTTAAAAGAAGATATGGCAAGAAAGGAAAGCAAAGTGTTTACGCTTAAACAAAAGTGAGACAAACAACACAACATTGTTGCCATCGATAAAATCATATACATTACATTGTACATACATAACCACACACGTAAATTGTAGCTTACCTGGACGATAAGCATTGACGTGTGCACCCAACTCTATCAACATTTTCGCAACATCATACAATTGTAATTCATAGAAGCCAATGTCAAAGGTGTCTTTCCTTCCTTATCCATCCACTACAACAAAAACAAAGTTCATGAAAAAGAAAACAAAAACAAAGTTACACACATTAAAACATGACTTACTTTCACCTTTTGGCCATCACATTATCATAATAAGGAAGATGTCTTATTTTTCGATCATATGTAACGCACTTTATTTTACATACCATTGCACTATCTAACATCCTAATACTTATTACTATAGAGAATGGGAGCCTTGCACGTCAGCTGTGTTTATATCTATAAACAAATAATGGTAAGTAACAAGTGTATTTAATTATAATCGGAAAACATGAATTCCTTGTCTTTTATTATCCGGGTGACAAAAAGGCGAAATCAAGTTATATTTTAATGCGGCAGACATATTGTTAGCATATCAAAATACCTTTTGTAACCTTTTATATAAGATCCTTCACTTCACTAAATTTATCGTAGCTTTTTTATTCTTAGATCATTCATCTCTTGGACTGATAATTATTGTAGAAACAATTGCATCAGTTAAGGAATTATAGCAAAATCGGAAAAATTAAATTAAAGATGGATCTCAAAATCTTACCGAGTTCTTGATTGTCGTTGCAATTGCGTGTTGTTATAGTTCGGAGTTATTTGTTTATGGCGATGTGGTTATGGCATTTGTTGGTGCCGTATAAGTGTTTAAGCATGTGTAGATTAATTTTTTCTTTAGCATTGGACACCCTTATTTTTTTAAAACCTATGCCCGTTTTTCTTCGTGAAAGTTTTTTTCTTTTATTTTTTGACCTCATATAACTTTTATGTTGTTTTTTTTCCTAAAATATATTAAAAAAAACGGAAATTTTAATTTTTTTTTTACCAAATAAGAAATATTTAGGGTTTTGAATGTTTTAGTTCACTTATAACTAAAAAATAAATAATTGAGACAATCTACTTAATAAGGCACATTTCTTTTTTTTTGGAAATACCGAAAAGTCCCCACTTTTCGTATTCCTTTTTTTATATATGATATTTTTGTTATTGGTTTGTTTATGCATAACGTTTATGTTCTTGGTTTTTAAAATTTGAAGTTTAAAGAATGTACACTAGAAACATATATGCAATTAACACCTTAAGCAAAACACATTGAGATTTATTAATTACATGTATGTTAAAAGACAAATATAAAATATTTTTTTTTAAAACATGTATGTTAAAAGAAAAATATAAAATAAAAAAAATAATGTCAAAAATTAAATGATTTAAAAACTTTTTTTAAATAAAAAATTCAAAAAAGTGAAATTGTGTTTTAATATTAATAATACTAAATTTTTGTTGATTTTACAACATGTGTACTGACTAAAAATGCAAAAGAAGAAAAAAAGTATTATTTTTTCATTACTAAATTTTAGAAATTATTAAAAAAACGTTTTTAATTAAAAAGTGTAAAAAAATTATTTTTTTCTAAATTCCAAAAAATAAGTGATTTAAAAAACGTTTTTTATTTAAAAGAAAGAAAAAGGTAAAAAATACTAGCCATGTATAAATAAAGTCAACGGTCAACATTCATTAAAAGTCAAAACATTTATTAGTCATTAATTTGTATTGGCATAAAAATATGATTGACTAATATACCATTTTCAATTAAATAAAAACATTTAATATTTTCTAAATTTTGATTGGTTGAAAAGAGTTCTGTAAAGTTCGCTTAAAATTAGTTCTCAATATAACGCGCCACTATATATATATATATATATATATATAAATCACAAATATCAATAATAAAAGAGTGAGAATTCCAAGAGGCTTTTTAGAGGGAATTTACTTTTATCCAAAGTAACGTCCAATTTTTTTTCCCGAGTCGTTTCCCAATAAGGTGCGAATTTGAAAATCGGTTACAATTGTGATCGCGTGTTTGAATGTTCAATATTTGATTTTGGATTATATTTCTAC